>VZTM01016526.1:145709-186060 GCA_013400555.1 Jacana jacana
GATTGAGGGAGTTGGGGTTGTTTAGTCTGAGGAAGAGGAGGCTGAGGGGAGACCTCATCACTCTCTACAACTGCTTGAAAGGGCACTGTAGAGAGATTGGTGCTGGTCTCTTCTCACGGGCAATGAGCGACAGGACAAGAGGGAATGGCTGCAAGCTGCAGCAGGGTAGGGTTAGGCTAGACATTAGGAAAAAATTTTTCACGGAGAGAGTGGTCAGCCAGTGGAATCAGCTGCCCAGGGAGGTGGTGGAGTCACCCTCCCTGACTGTGTTTAAGAGCAGATTAGATGTGATGTTGAGAGATCTAGTGTAGGGGGGAACTTGTAGAGTGGGGCTGACGGTTGGACTTGATGATCCCAGGGGTCTCTTCCAACCTAAATGATTCTATGATTCTATGATTCTATGATTCTATGTCAGCAAGGTTTTTTTTTTTGTGTGTGTGTGTTTGAATCATTTATTTGGTGACATCAGCTGTGTTTCTGAGAAGGCAAGTTATGGAAAAAAAATGCTTTTATAGAGACATTTCCGTTTCTCGTTCTGCTGAGGCAGCTTATAACTGTTTTCTAGTTTTACTTCTCAAGTTAATTCTTTTATCTGAAACATTTCAGCAGAAGCCAGGAGAGACTGAAATGACTAGAGTTTGGGGCCTGATCGATGGATGTGTTCAATCACATTGCCTAATTGGCTTTGCACCAGTAACGGTCTCAATCGGAAGTAATCCCACTGAAGCCAACAGGATTATATGAGCTTAAAAATACTGTGAGAAGGAGGAAGAGCAAAGCCATATTTGGGGACTAAGTACCAAGGAGACCACACTGGTTTTATTGCCTGGTCTGATACACCGTGGCTGTAGATCAGGCTGCTTTAAGGAAGGCTTCTGATAAGGAAGGAGTCTTAGTCAGAAACCATTTAGGCTGTTTTGTCCTAAAGAAGCCACCAGGAGATAATTTACCTGTGTCTTCCTGGCCCCTTTTACCATAAGATGAGCATCCAGAGGATGCAGCCCCAAAGAATCACAGAATCACAGAATGATATGAGGTTGGGAGGGACCTCTGGAGATCATCTAGACCATCCTCCCTGCCAAAGCAAGTCCACCCAGAGCAGGATGCACAGGAACTTGTCCAGAAAGGGCTTGAATGTCTCCAGAGATGGAGACTCCGCCACCTCTCTGGGCAGCCTCTGCCAGGGCTCTGCCACCCTCACAGGAAAGAAGTTCCTCCTCATGTTTAGATGGAGCTTCTTATGGACAAGTTTGTGCTCATTTCCTCTTGTCCTGTCCCTGGGCACCACTGAAAAGAGACTGGCCCCATCCTCCTGACACCCACCCTTTAAGTATCTATAGGTGTTGATCAGACCCCTCCTTAGCCTTCTCTTCTCCAGACTAACCAGACCCAAGTCCCTCAGCCTTTCCTCATCAGAGAGATGCTCCAGGCCCCTCATCATCTTTGTAACCCCCTAAAAGGGCGTGACAATTTCCAGGAGCTTAATGCAGCTTTTCCCCACCGAGCCAAAGGGGATGTGCTTCTGGAGGGAGAAATGGGACTTGGAGGAGCTGCAGCCTCACTGATGCTCCCATGACTTCCACCCACAGTGCGAAATGGAAAGAGCCTCACCAAAACACAACAGGACCCCGTCCAGCCAGGAGGAACCCAAGGGCTGTGGGACATGTGGATGTACGGGTTGCTGCCAGCCAGGTCCAGGGAGATGTGATTCTGCCTGGGGAACTGTCCTCGCTGCTGATGCCTCAGTTTCCCCATTGCTGAGATGGGTATAACAGGAGCACGGACATAGGGCTGTGAAAGTAAGAAAGTGGCATGCCAGAGTGCCAAGTGCTGCTATCCAGACACGGACAGCCCTTCAAATGGGCTTTCTGAAGCTTGTCCTGGTACCAGTCACCTCTTATGGGGAGGTTCCTCTGCAGCGTGCATGGCGTTATGGCCAGCTGGGGGCTGAGTGTGGACAAGCACAAGAGCGGGCCAAAAGCCCAAACTCACTTCACCAAATAAAGAAGTATGAGCAGGCAACAAACAGTTTTCAATTCCTCGGTCCTCCCCATGGAATTAAGTGCTTATAAAATTTGATAAGGTGATTTCATACCTCCCTGTCAACACACTAGAGTTTGGATAACTTGCCTAGTTTTATTTGTCAGAAGCCACTATCTGAAGCCCTCATAGCCACCTTTAACTCTCTCCTGCCAGTTAAGTGCCCTCCAAACAGCTGGAGCTGATGGATCGTCCCAGCTGAGTGATACTGTGACAAGTGCCAGCTGGGTGACATCCTCTTGTAGGCTTGGTGGCAGAGCTGGGCCCTGCTGGTGGCTGTGCCTGTCACATATGCACCAAGGTCCTCAAGAGCCCAAGGACTGTCAGCCTGGTCCTGTGCATTGAAGGGGGACGGAACTCAATGTTACCTCCTTCCAAAAATACAGACTTTAGGATTATCCTTTTCTTTCCTCCGAAGTCAGGAAGAACCTCTTGTGAACTCACCACTGCACACCTGACTACTGCAAAGCTCAGGGAGTTGAAGGCCAAAATAATTCAAGTCCGTATAGCACAGGTCAGATAACTCCATGAGCTGTTCATCTGTACGTATATATTCATCTATACCTTGCGGTTTAAGTACTGGAGAGAGAGAAAATCTAACATTCCGCGTTTTGCAGCAATACCCATCATCTCGTTATTAAATAAATAAGCAACCGGTCCCCGTTATGACTAACTGGAATCTGTCTCGCTGCAGTTTCCTCCGGATGCTTGCCTAGGAGGACGCCTGTGCCCTCTTTCTAACATTTGCAAGCCCAGACTTGACATGATTTTTTGAACTGCGCCACCCAGCTCATCTGCCCTGACCCAGGAGCAGGCAGAACCTTGCACAGTTTCACATCTATGCCCACCAACACACGCACTGAAGCTGAGAAGGCAACAATCTGTATGGTCTAAAAGGGAAGTATCTATTTCTGAAGACACCACTGTGGGATTTGTGACTAACAGCCCATCGATTTCATTAGAGTTGCATGGGGACAACACCAGGCTGGCAGAGAATAGAGTTAGTGGCCGAAGGTCAAACTGCTCTCAGAGAGTGCTGCAAGTCTGGAAAGGCTCGTTTGCTTCGCTTGGCTCTGGTGTGATTTACTCTGGGGTAGCAAGGATGTGAATGTCACCTCTATTATATCGATTTCTCAAAGCCAGGTTTTTATTTGGGAACCCATTTCCTATTGAAGCTGGGAGTAGGGCGCTGGATTTCCTCTCCTGGTCTGTCCATCAAGTGCTAATGGATCCTACTGCCAGGCAAAAATATCTATAGAGAGTGTGTGTACACGTATGTATCTTCAGCTTTTTCCTTTTGTAAATGAGAAGAGATCCTGATATTACATCTTTACAGTTCAAAATAACGTGAAAGGGCATCAGTCAGGGATTACAATATTTATAGAATTACAGAATGGTTAGAGTTGGAAGGGGCCTTGAAGATCATCGAGTTCCAACCCCCCTGCCCTGGACAGAGACACCTCCCACCAGACCAGGTTGCTCCAAGTCCCATTTATGGGGAAATGAGAGGACATGGTGGAGGTGATGAGGGCTGACCCTCTTTAGACTTTGGCAGGTCATAAAGTTCTCTGTGACTCGCTCTAAAAAAACCAAATCTAACAATTCATGGGTCTCTCTGGCCCACACTGGTATGTGATTCGATGTTTATGAAATGGGGATGAGTTTCCACAGAGAAATATTTCCACAGAAAGAACAGTTCACAAAGATTTAGTTTGTAATGAATCTAATTCTTTCCCTCTGTTGCTCAGGTCCTCCACCGACAATGGCACAGGCGTTTTGAGGAGACTGATGTCGTTTTTCACACAAACAGTTAATTAGCTGTCATCCCATCAGCTACAGCCTGCAGATTCCTGCAGAGCCATCCTTTGAGGACTGACAGCTGAGTCAGGGATGTGTACCTTCTATAAATCTGCTTTAGTGCCACTGGTGTTCAGCTAATAATAGAACATAATCTCATTGGAAATCTAAATGAAATCATCGTGTTTTCCCTGGTTTAATATTAGAAAATTGATTCAGAGAAGTAGCTGTGTCTGGGCCACTGTCGATTTACACCACGACACAGGCCCTGCCCGAGTCCCTGCTGTTCCCACCAGCACAGTCCCACATCCCCAACTACCACCTCATCGGTACCAACGTGGGGTGGATCAAGGCTGAGCACCAACCAAGGCAAGTTGGCAACACTAATTTTTTTTAACCTGCTTGCCCATTTCTACAACTCAGGGCTTCAAAACCCCAATGTGAACACAGTGGGTCCAAAAAACTACAGCCGAATTACATCACCCAGGGTGTCTTAGAGGCCGACACGGAGCCAAATCTAAATCCACAGCAACTTCAGCCTCACCAGAGACCCCATACTGAAATGTGTCTGACATTCTGACATTCTTCACAGTGAGGGCGACAGAACACTGGCAGGGGCTGCCCAGAGAGGGTGTGGAGTCTCCTTCTCTGGAGACGTTGAAAACCCACCTGGAGGTGTTCCTGTGTGACCTGCTCTAGGTGTTCCTGCTCCAGCAGGGGATTGGACTAGATAATCTTTCAAGGTCCCTTTCAATCCCTGAGATTCTGTGATTCCTCACTGCTCGGCAGCTGTGGGATGGGACCTTGCGGCGGTGGCTGCAACTCCCTGCTTAGAAGTCAGCAAGCGATGCCTGGCAGCGTGTGACAGAGCTCCCTGCCGAGGGGAGCCTCACTAAATTACCCACTGGGATATATTAATCAATTAGCCCCACTTTATGCATTTTAAGAGATAAATAAAAGGCCATTGTAATTTGCTTACACTGTAATGCTCCATTACCCTGCCAGAGGCGTAGAATAGAGACTGGTGGGCAACAAGGGGTGGGCTGAGAGAGCCCTTGCACCCACGGGAAACGAAAATAAAATAAAAAATGCTTATATATACATATATATATATATGGATTGCACTTTGGGGTTAATGAGACCTCTCCTCCCTGCCCTGGGAATGCCAGCATCACTTGTGCTTTGCCCAGACCCCTGAAACAACAGACCCCCTACCACCCCACACCAGCAGCTTGTACTACTTCTTCCTAACTTCTGGTAAAACTTGGCCATGGAAACCAGTGCGGTTCTAGTGACTTCTCTGAGGTTACAGGAGCTGAGGTTCTGCTCTGGGGCTGTACGGCCTCGCAACTGCTTGGGGACTCTCCATCATCTCAGGGGACCTCGGTGACCATCAGCAAGGGTGATGTTTGCAGACCATGAGGTTTATAAAGCTCTGTTTTGGGCACCTTTTGGGACACACACTGGAGTGGGGCTGTGATGTGAGTCTCCAAACACCCTTAACCAAATCTGCCTTGTATGTTCAGACCCTGCTTTATTTCTGAGGAACCTGAGGTACAAAATTAAGCACTAGTTGACTTAAGAAAGACATAGAAATATTTGAGGAGCTACTTAGGGCTTTAAGATCTCTTGATGGAGAGAAAGCAGTATGTGCTTAGGATGTCCTAGTGAACATCTCTGTATGTTTTCTAGAAGAAAATCTCTCTAGGAATTGTAAAACAGAAAAAAATAAAAATATGAGATGATTAGGCAAGATAGGTATTTCTCAGGAAGGACAGAGTGACATGCAGGGACTACTTTGAGACCTGTGGGCTGAAAACAGCCCAATAAGGAAGAATCTCAGATTCAAAATTTATCCAACACAGAGTATGTGTTGGCCAAATGCTGGATTATGTCACCTGTGTGCAAAAATATAACTCCTGAAAAGATGGTTACATGATTAGGACTCTGTGGACCTTGAACTTCAATTTCCCATTCTGCCACCTTTTCTAGATGATTGCTGCATTTTATATTCCCCATCTGGAGAGCTGGAGGTGATGGTAGCTCTGATCCTCCATGGCTGGGTATGAACTTTTGCAAGAAGTCAAAATCATAGAATTATAGAATCATTTTGATTGGAAGAGACCCTTGGGACCATTGAGTCTGATGTTAAGAGCATCGATATTTGATGTTAAGGGTCCTGTAACCAGGGAGGTGATGTCAACGAAATAAATTGGGCTTCTCCTGATTCATGCTAAGGAAAAAGGAATTTTGGTACACTGTCTCTGCTACTCTAGTTAGACATTTTCTTCCTAATTTGGGCTCCCTGTGCTCATACTCTGCCACTCTTAATTACTTGCTTTGTGCCTCTTGCTGCTGTTCTCTATTTGCCCCTTTTTTTAACTCACAACCCAGTAGGAAACACATGACTGCTCCAAGCCAGAGGAGTACAGGAGGAGTTCCACCTGTTTTCAAATATGTGCCAACACATTTGTACCCGCGCCTTGTGAAGACAGGGCCTTTACACCCACAAGTGCAAAAGCCAGCCCTTACCATGAGACCTAATAGTCAGAGCGATGTTCACATCCTCTGGCAAAAAGACTCTTTTGCAGAGATGCCTCAGGGCAGGTTCAGACATACTTGTTATTTCCTCAGCCACGTGCTGGTTTCCGGAGGTACCGACTAATTTGAAAGCTTTTTGCTTCTTCTTTTTTTTTTTTTTACACACTACCTTGACTTTGCACCAAGAAGAGACTTTATGTAAAATGTTAAGATATGCACAACTGGCTCTTGTTTGGGATCCTGAGCAATATTTGCATTACAGATGAGACAACTGGCATGTATAGTCAGTTTTTAGGTGTCTTACCTGTCCTGATAGGTTTTGCGATGCTCTCTGTGGCAGGACCAGCTGCCTGAAAGAGAAGCAAGAGAAGGGATGGTTATTCTGGAAGCATACACGTATTCAAGTACAACCATGCTTTAAAAGTGGATCTTAAGAGTTTCCGTTGTGTGCCATGAAGGGAATAGACAGCCTGATGTACAGGGAGCCAGCACCAGGCACTACAGGGCATACGGCTCCTGTGGAGCCTCTCAGATCAGAGAGGAATTACTGTGGAGCTCCAGGAAGCTCTCTGCACTCAGTGTCACCCTCAGCCACCCTTCATCACTGTCCCTTTTTTTTTTAGGGTAGAAATTCTACATTTCTGACACAGCCAGTAACTCTCTCAGTGCTGTAAGAAGTATTTGTGGCTTTTGTTGGGGATGTTTTGGAAGGATAAGCCCTGAAAAATCTCCCTCTGTTGCTTGGAAAGCTTGGAGAGAGTAGGACGGAGTGGGACTGGGCACCCTTGAAAGGCAGTGCCCATCCCTGGGAAGCCAGTGGCTGGATGAACAAAAGAGCTGTAGAGCCCCAACATAGGTCTGAGAGTGACAGTGTTGTCCTGCTTCACATTTCCTCCTACTTCTTGCTGGGATGTAGACCCAAGGATCAGAATGTAATGGCAACTTGTTGTCAAATCAACATGGCACGGAAAACTGCTGAGGAAATGTGCTCCAGGTGTGACATGGTAGGCTTCATATGTGGTCTTGCTTCTGTTATATCACATCTCTCTGCCATTCAGACATCAAACCCTGAAGCCTGTACCTGCTCACATGTTACTTCCATGCAAGTAAAGTCACTGACAGCTCATAAACGCCCAGCGATGCCCTCGTGGATCCTCGTGGATCCTCCCCGGCAGATAGGAGAAGTACTGAAAGTGCCTCAGTGTTGGGAACGCTGTGTCATATCCCTTCACTCACATCCACCAGCAGTCCCATGGGGATTTTGGTATCAGGAAGTGGGTTTTGCTCAGGCTAGCCTAAACCACCTCCTCCTCGCCAGTCACCGCTTACCTGGGCTAATTAACAGGACCAATTTAACCTGTTCAAGAAGCAAGAAGTTGGAAGCTGGTACCACCTTTGGCAGAACACCTAATAATCTCCTGGGAGAAATGAGGCAGACCATGCATGCGGTGGGAGGTAAATTCCTCCCCAGTGGTCTTAAAACATAAGCACTTTGTTCTGAGTGCGTAAATAGGATAATGTGTGGTGTGGGGGGAAGGAGGATAGTTGGGCAGTGAGAGAAGTCATGTTGTGTCTGTTGGTGGTACTTGAAGTTCTAGCCATAAATGTTTAAGAATACTTTTAATTAAACTTTGGCCTGATGTGTCCATGTTTTCAACCACGGCTGAAGTGGTTGAAGTGTAGAACTACAGCTGAACCCAGCAAAACAAAGTCATCATCTGGTCTCAAGCCAAAATGCTGTGTCCTGCAGCCAGAAATGGCAAAGCTGCTTCTTGGTCTGGGTACCCGTTTGTTTGTTTTCTCTCCCCACGCCTACGTAAAACTGGGCAGAAGTTATCTGTTGCGACAAAGTGTTTCTGCAGGTGATCTTCCCAAGCTATGCAGGAAGGTTCCAGGGTTAGGAGCTGAATGGGATTCTAGAGCTGTAGTTTGGAAAAAAGAAAAACCCAGGCATTTCCAGGCTTTTTGGTTCCCTACACAACTTCTTCCTTTCCAAACTGTCATGGATCATGTGCAGCCATATCATCAAATGTGGGACTGAGAACAGCCTCAGCTGAAAACACTCCTCAGGACCATCTGCCATCTGGACCCTTGCACTGGGTTGTCCCTCCTGAGCACCCCGGGGCGCAGGTACACTTTACTTTCCAGTGCAATGGATGAGCATTTCTGGCCTGGGGAATTCAAGGCATTTTTGCACCGGAGCAAGGTGATGCTCTGTCCCCAGCTAGATTACACTAAATGAAATCAGGCAGCAGATCCACTGCGGCCGGTGGAGAAGTGCTTGGTAAAATGATTGAGACATTATCCCCTTGCAGCCCTCCCTCAGGCACGGACAGCAGGACAAGGCTGATGGCTCACAGCTCCCCTTGTAATCAGGGCAGCAGAAATGAAATTAAAACACACTAATGTATTGTGTTCTCACCTGAGAAGTCTCCCAGTGGGGGGAACGGCAGATACTAATGCAATTTATTTTAGTGACAATTGAGTAGATATTCAAATAAAACTTTAGAGCTTGCTTTGAAATATTATCAGTGCTACTGCTTTCTTTTCTAACAGCAAAAATATTGCATATAATGCTGTAATTTGGAATACAAAGAGGTACACAGTAGGAGCCCAAAGAGATGAAATTCTACAGCGCCAGCTCAGGAAGAATTCATGACAACAAATTTCACCCTGTCTGGAGTGATCTGGATTCTGCTGCTGAAAGATCTCAGTCTTTTCACAGCAAGCAGAATAATTTGAGTTTGTTTCTTTAGAGAAAATAATAAACAGGTGCCAGTGAAAACATTTTTTTTCTGCTTTCCTTTAATCATTTTGCAAGAAATTTTCCCAAGCTGGTGCTGCTTAGAGGGTCACTCTAGTGTCCTTTGTCAGAACTGGGAATACTCATTTAACCAGAGGTCTCTGAAGTGCATGTCCACACCTCTAAAGTCCAATAAAACACACCTTGAAACCACAGTACCCCAGAAACTGGTCTGGGGTTTTTCCTAGAGTTTGTCCACACAATGGCTCTGTGGGGATGAGCTCTTTGGACCTCATAGAGTCATAGAATGGTTGGAGGGGACCTTAAAGATCATCCATTTCCAACCCCCCTGCCCTGGGCAGGGACACCTCCCACCAGACCAGGTTGCTCCAAGCCCCCTCCAACCTGGCCTTGAACCCCTCCAGGGATGGGGCAGCCACAGCTTCTCTGGGCAACCTTGGCCAAGCTCTCACCACCCTGGGAGGACTTCTGTCCTCCAAGGAAATTTTGCAGTTGGAAAAAGAACCTGTGTTTCTGCTTAGCCTCAAACCACCATGCCCACCTCTGGCTGAGGGGAGGGAAGGCAGTGGCACTTCAGGTAAGTGGCTCTGAGTTGCCAAGAGGCAAAGGTAGAAAGTAGACATGAAAATCACAGAAACAGAGCCCCGTGTGAAATTCACTTTTTCCAGTACTAACAAAACCCATTAAAGTGACGCCTCTAGACAAGAGGTGGCTGTCACTCTACAGAATAGCCATGGCAAGAGTTGGAACAGCGCATTTTTTCTTCTAAAATGCCTCCGTTTTCCTGTGGCCTTCAACAGACGGGAAGTCTGCTTTCAGGGGCAATTTTCAGTGGGGTTTGGTGTTGTTTCCTTTGTATTTTTGCCAGGGTTCTCCACCAGAGGGAGCCAACAGGTACCGATTGGGGCAGCCTGTGCCAAGATTCTTCTGCAGCAAACATCAA
This sequence comes from Jacana jacana, assembly GCA_013400555.1. Classification (NCBI taxonomy): domain Eukaryota; kingdom Metazoa; phylum Chordata; class Aves; order Charadriiformes; family Jacanidae; genus Jacana; species Jacana jacana. The sequence goes on from VZTM01016526.1 coordinate 155,795, forward strand.
CCACTGAAGAGAGAGTGCAGGGACATGGTAGGTGCTGCAGGAGCGATTTCTGAGGGGTTTTGACTCCAGAAGCCTCGAAGACTGGATCAGCAGATATAAATACCCGCACCAACGCTTATCATTTAACACACTGGTGCCTCAACTCTGCTGAAAAGATTTGCCCGCTCAGTTTAGAGCTTAGAAATGGGAAGTCTACAAAATCCAAAGCACTTGAAGGACCATCTCAGACCAGATTATGAACTTTGGACATTCACACAGAATTCGTTCATAGAGGTGGGTGGCCTAGGCGTCTGATACAGCATACCTTGCAGCACAGAGTAAGATCTGCTAGGGTCTGTGTGTCTTAAAATGGCATTCATCTAGTCCTTTCTGTCCCATGCTCTTTAGATACCTCTCTGTCTATATGTAAATATCTATGTAGATGTGTGTATATATATACATAATCAGCAGCAGTGAAATATAGCAGGCAGAAAGGTGATGGTTTTAGCCCTCTTACAACACTGTTACGAATCAAAAAGTGAAGGCTACAGACCACCAGCACACAGTGCCTTTTCTTATTCCAGAGAAAAATAAAGTCACTTGTGAGCGATTGAGACAAGCAAATGGCCTGAAGCCAAGGCTTGCTGCAGATGAAAACTGAAGAAAGGACCTGACTTCAGCACTGCCTGTAGCTAGTGCCAAAAGATTGTAGCTCAGTTACAAGAAAATGACAATTCCCAGGTCTGAGCACTAATGTGCTGTGCCACCCTTCTTGGAAACAGAGCGCAAAAGAAATTTCTTGGGGTGTTGGAAAATGTGGGGGGAGGAGAAAAATCTGTAGTGGAAGTGGTGTTAAATTCAGAGAAGGAGCTTTGGAATCTCAGTTGCCTTTTTCTGTTTTGATCTTTCATGTAGGATTTCCCTCATTCAGAGCACCTAGATTTTGGGTGGTGTGAATGCCATGTTTCTACACAGTTTGATTTTCCCTTTCCAATTCATCTTCCTTCATCTTAAACTAGGCAAGTGTAAATTCATCAAAAGAGAGACAAGCAGCCAACTTCCACGTACCTGCAATGGGGCTAGAGTAGTGTGTGATCTGCTTGCCACCAGAAGCCTCCTCTTAATGCAGTGGTACCTGAGACACAGGTCACAAGGCCTGCATTGTCCCTAAGACCCTCTAAGACTTCTCCAAATAGAGGAAAAGTTTCTATCTCAGCTTAGCATAGGGAGGGCATTGCCACCATTGCCCCTGTAGTCAAGGATCCCTCACAGAATCCAGCTGACAACATCTGAAGAGAAAATCATCCCAAGAGGTTGATCACTCAAAATGTCAGTCCTCTATTGAGGTTACAAAGAAAATAATTATGCCAACTGATGATTCTCTACTGCCTACAGCAACAGGGCTCAAAAGACACAGGGCTCCAAGTACAAGAACACTCCAGGCCTTCTGGAGCTGCTGAAATTGATATTACAAGATGCTCAGCCCAGCTACGACTCTATTTTTATAGTTTGTGCCTAACCTTATGCTGGCAGAGTGAGCTAAAATGCTTTTGGAGCAAGACCTGTTCCCTGGTCTGGAAATTCAAGACCAGTCATGGATGGAGACTGACTCTTCTGCCTTTGAACTGAGGGTCTTTCAGCTTCCTGAGAACAAGAACAGAAGTTAAGCTTTTACTGCCAAATTCCTCTCACAACATAAAATTGCTGCTCAATTTTGTTTTTCTCACACACCTCGGCTCCCTGCTTTCTCCTTCAGCCAAGCTCATTTTGAAAGCAGCTACAATAATGTCATTACTCTTTTAAATGAAAACTTTGACTCTTCCAGTAATATTGTTCCTCTGGCAATTAGTGTAACTACGTTTATCCTGATGGAGAAGTAATTTAATGCTTACTTTCATAATAAGTACAAATGAAAGCGTCATTATGTGGGAAAGCTGGGGCAATTCTGTAATTACCCAGGCTGTTATTGTAAAGATCTCCCTTAATGTCCCACTATTTTTCACTTGAAAACTCCAATGTCTCATTCTAACTGTGCCCAAACTGCTTCTTTTTTGGAAGAATGCTGATTTCAGGTACATGACTCCTCTCTGATGCAACTTAAGGACGTATCTGTCAAGCCTTTGTGGTTTAATTTCTGGATAATGGGCATATACAAAGAGAGAAGTTGCACAGAGTAAATTTAGTAAGGGAAAATATTGAGCTGAAAGATTTTGTTGTCTATGGCCAGCTTCCTCCAGTAGCCCCGCATCGGTGCTTTTCTTCTCTGCATAGTAGTGGAGGTACTTCAGCACTTAGATTTTTTTGCAATAAGATTTAAAGCCTGTAAAACTTCTAACCTGTTATTTCACCCCATTATAGTTCATGGCAACGTCCCTGGCAAGATTAGAAATGCACTTTTTATATTCACTACCACGTGTACCTCTGCCCTGGCTGTGAATGTCTCACTGACTCCCCATTCAGCCCCAGATCCATTTGAGAGCAATCATCTTTATTTTTAGAATGACAAGAATATCTGTAGGCAGAGAGAGCAGTTGTATTTGTCAGACCTTGCCCACTTTTATTCTTCGGTCATCCTTGCTGTAACTCTACTTTTGCATTAAAAATCACCCCCAAGAAGAGGACTGACACAAAAAAGAGCAGCTATCAGGTACTTTCTCCCCATCCAGAGCTCTGGGTACTTCAAGAGAGCTCTCTTTCACCTCATTGCAGTGCGTTCCAGCAGACAGCACCCCACAGAGTCACACACGGCGGTGTCTTGTGCTATGCCCATTATTAAAATTTATCAGTATTTCAGAGGAACACATGTTGACACCAACAGACAAGACCAAGACCATCTTGGACTGTGGTCACTCTTTTTAGAAGCAACAGGAGAAACATGTAAAACCAGGCAGCAAACACCAAGGCACTGATCTATCTTTTCACCTCTCCTCCTAACTAGTTAGGGCTTGCAGCTTGGATTATGAGCTTTCCACTTTCATTTACAGAGCAGAAATTGTGCTCTAGAAGTTAAGGCTACCATGAAGAAAGGTCATCTTTATTGGAAAATTCTATCGTCTCTGTCTTTGCTTCATCTTTCCCTCCCCTAATTCACATGTGTGTGTTTGTAACAGGAGGCAGTGCCTGGTTTTCTGGCCACAGGATATTTTTTGGAAGCAGTAAATTACAAAAAAAAAAAAAAAAAAAAAAAAAAAAAAAGGGAAAAAAAAGAAAAAAGCCAATAAATAAAGAAATTGCTTACCGTCCTCTGAACGACTAAGACCATGATGGTGGCTATTGCAAAGACGAGTAAAGCAACAAGGGCAGCGATGATGAAATACAAACATGTTTTGTTAGTGGCTCCAAGCCTCCTTGAAACGGTGTCTTCACTCACATGCATGGCTGATTCATGAGAGTCCTTCACCTGAAAAAGTGTTAGCTCTTGTGCCGAGCACATTCTTATATAGCTCTCAGGGTATGCTCTGTATCTCCCCTTGATCAGGTTCAAGTTGCAGCCCATCTCTGCTCCTGGCAGGATTTTCCCCCTTCATCCTGGCTCATGTGATCTGGAAAAAAAACTTCATCACTTGTAGTACAAAGAAAGAGGGACCTGGGGGCGTGAAGCAGGACGCAGCTGTGAAGAGGGGAAGGATCTTCATGTTCTTGATCAGGGATTTCGCGACGGCAGTCTCGTCTGCTGCAGCGGAGGTTTCTGATGTCAGAAGGGGAATAGTTACCAACATCTGTCCTTCCTGCCTCCCCCCGTCACTGCCTTTCCGTGCAACAGAGAGCCATGCAAATTCTGTTTCATTTTATGCTGGGTGCAGCTACGGTTTGGTAGAGTAAACCACCCCGGAGCTCTGCCTTCCTGTCTCACACAGCAACCTCTTCTCAGTCCCAGCAGCGTCCCAGAGCCATGACCTCCAGAGCCCCGCGTTCGGAGGTGACCTAGCCTTTGAGTTTGGTGTCTGTAGCTCCTGCCTGTGAAGGTCTGGAGATGTTGGGTGAGGTTTTTGTTGAAGTATCCCATAGAAATGTGTCAGGAAGACATCTTCAATACAGGGTGCAGGTTCTAGACAGAGGCAGAGAAAGAAAGCGGTCACACTGAAAGCGGTCACACTGAAAGCGGTTGCTGAAAGCATGATGTTGGGGTGTGGCTGCATTCACCTTCCTGCCCTGACTTATTTGCAGCTAGAGAATTACTGCTTGTTTCTGTCCTGTCCACAAGCTTCTCCTCTGTCCTAGCCACAAATGTTTCTCACAGAACCTAAGTGCAGAAAACTTCTTTCCTGTGAGGATGCCAAGCCCTGGAACAGGCTGCCCAGAGAGGGTGTGGAGTCTCCTCTGGAGATATTCTGAACCCTTCTGGATTGATTCCTCCCCAGCCTGCTCTGAGTGACCCTGCTCTGGAAGGCAGTTGGACGAGATGATCTCTGAAGGTCTCTTCCAACCATTGCCAGTCTGTGTGATTCTGAGATTTTTTGTTCAGCTGGAAATATTCCTACTTCATTCCAGTGTGAAAGGACCAGCCAACCCTAAGCCTGCATTTTTCTTTACATGAGGTGACTCCTTTCTTTCTGGCCAGTCCAGCTCTGAAGACAGTTAGGTGTTTCTGCAGATTTCCAGTCAGATGTGTCCTCTTTAGATTCATATCAATAGAACTGATTAACTCGTGTAAGATGATCAAAATTACTATGAGTATTATTTGTCTCAGCTATTCCCAGTTTGGAGATACAAGGGCATCAGAGAGGCTGAACATGATCTTATCAATGGTCCCTCTAGCTCAACATCTTTCCTTCAGTAGAGAGCAACAAGAGCTGCCTTGGGAAGAATATCAGAACACAGAAAGCAGGTAGAGTTATTTACTGAGTTTAATTCTCCAGTTTCCTCTGATTTGGGCATGTGGTATTCCCAAACACTTTTCCATTTTAATACAATTCTTCTTCACATCCCTGACATTAAAGGGTCTTGGCATCTTACTACTATCTTTTAATAAAATCACTAGAGTGCAGCACTATAAAATCTTCTATAGATTTCTAATATAGTGTTTTTCAGAGCATCTCTTATTGCCGTGGAAACAGGCACTATCTATTTTAATGAGACGAAGGGAAGCAGCTTCTTCTCCCTGGGGGTGAGACAATAGTGTAACACACTTTGTCAGGGCTTCCTCGGGAAATCTGTTTCTTGGGCTTGAGAGGTTGAATGAGATGGATCCTCACCTGCTGGGTCCCACCTTGTCAATGCAAATCCTTGGACAACCACTGGTAGCAGTGGTTCCCATTTCCACTAGTAGCAGTGATTTGTACTGGAAATTAATCATGATTTGCAAGGGAAAGTTTTACACCTTCTTGCCTGTGAAAGTGCATTTGACCCCTAAAGTTAGCCAGTCCTGCAGAGCAGCAAACCCACCTTATGGAAAGCAGAACATGGAGGACCCCCAACACTGTCACCACTCCCCAGCCCTCCTTGACAAAGTGGCAATTCTGACATGCAAGAAAACCCTGGCTACAAAGATCTCGTAGTGAATGTCAACGTCTACTATGCCTGAAAAGCAATTCAACATTTCCTGCCCATGGCTGAGCAGAAACTTATGTCAGAAAGGAAGATGATTTTCGAGAGAATAATGATGGTGTAGTTTTAAGAATGTCACGTCATGCTTAGTGTCGTGAGGAGGGCATGGTCCTCTGTGAGCTTGTCAGCTTTTGTGGTTGCACGTGGATGTGCGCGGTCGGCTCTTCAAGCTGTAAAACACTTGAGTTAAACTTGTAAGTCGGCAAGTAGATACTGCAGTGGTGGCGGTTACAAAAGAGATCCATGAAGGTCAGTGAGGGAAAACAGCAGATTCATCCCCTGTGCAAAAGAAGTGCAATCCAGATAAAATTTGGCCTGGTGCTTTCTAAGCTAAGTTTGTTTACCCACTAGTACAGCCGTGGAAACCCGCAGAGTTTAGCGAGTTGGAAATGTGCTGGGAAGGTCATGCGATAATATAGAGGAGCTCAGAGCATGCACTCACGCAGTGGGTATCTGATGCCATGTTGTACAGTGTTCCAAGATAGCAAGCACCTGAGATTGCTCCAGATGACAGCAGGATCTATGAATGACTCCCCTTCAGTGATGAAATACCCTGAAATGTAGAAGTGAAATACTGCTCAGCAGAGACAGCTCTACTGTAAGACAGACTCATTTTTAAACAGGATAAGGCTGCAAAATGAGGGGATACTTCTGTAGCTTTGTCTTTGGCAGTAAATGCACATCTCCTCTCAGTTAAGATGGGTGTTCTTGGGGTCCTGGGGCCATACATCCTGGCTTGTAGGTGGTGATGCACTTTCAAACATAACTTCAGTGCCAATGCTCTGTTACCCTATAACTCCTGGCAGCATCACTCTACAAACCCTCTCACACTATCATCTGCCCAACAATGCCTGATTTCCAGAGCACAGCTCCCCCTCTTCATGCCTTCTGACCAGTTGTGCACCAGCTCTCACTAGCTCCGGTTCAGGAGGTTAAATAGCGGGTGCTTACCCTGTGTTTGCATTGGCACATGCTGCGTCCTCCTCTGCAAAGAGCTTTGCATAAAAGGACAAAGAGGGAGAAAACAAGTGAATCACAAAACCAGCAGTTCTCATTCTTTCTTGGTAGAGCATGTAAGTGACTTTCTTTAGCAGAAAAAATTAAAATATTCCAGCCACTTGTTAATATTTATTTATCTACTCCTCTGCTGAGAGGAAATAAACTCACTAAGAACTGAAAACAAGTCCACGTGGTCAATGGAAACCAACCATTGACTGAAGTCTGTGAGAACTGAAAACTCTTCCGAGAGATATTAATGGCCAGTTCTTCAGAGATGTGTAGGTACCCAGCCACTGAAAGCCGGGGTGGAGGGTGGTGGAGCGTATAGGTGCCTTCAGAAGTTTCTGATTTTATCCCTAATGGGAACCAAGTACATTTGTTATCAAAACCACTGCTTACATTTGCACCCAAGCAGTTTGCTGCCAGAACCTTGTCCTTAGCTTTTCAAGACTTCAAGCTTTTTAGGCTTGACATTAGGAAAAAATTCTTCCCCGCAAGAGTGGTCAGACACTGGAATGGGCTGCCCAGGGAGGTGGTGGAGTCCCCATCCCTGACTGTATTTAAGAGTAGATTAGATGTGGTGTTGAGGGATATGGTGTAGGAGAGAACTTGTAGAGTAGGGCAGATGGTTGGACTTGATGATCCCAAGAGTCTCTTCCAACCTGAATGGTTCTGTGATTCTAAGATCTAAAAGGGCTCAGAAAAGATGGATGTATATTTTATTATCTCAAGTGATTCTTAGTACCCGCTAATTGAGGATCTTTGATAGCAAGGATGCTATTTGGCTTCTTATCTTCAAAGACAGGCCCGATAACAGATAGAGGTATTTAACTTCAGCTGAGTTGCACCCGAGTGCACACAAATAAACATGTAAGCACATGCAGGCACTTGTAAATCACTCGATATGGAAATGCAAAATCAGTAAATCGAGGTCACCGCAAAACGCCATTGGTGCTCGAGGTATGAATCACCTCCTTGTTGGAGGTTTTCAAGTTTCCTCCGATGAATCACTCTCTCATCCTGCATTTCAGTGTTAAGTTTGTACTCGACACCTCAGCCCGAGCCAAGGGAGATGGGTATCTGGGCCAGGGCTGACAAAGCTGTTTGTTGGGGGTTTTTTTAATTGCACTGATTATAGACTCTGTGGCTATTCATGGGATTCTGATCCAAAGATTGGGCACAGAATGAAGTAAATGATACTCCAATATCACACTCCTAACACTGCTGCGATGGTATTGTTGGCTGTTGCCATAAAATGGTCTTTTGAGGGAGACACTGCCTGTATCTCATTGGAGCCTTCTGCTCCTGAAACATATGGGAAGGTTTCCAGCAACAGCAATGTTCTTTTCTCATTTTGTTTCTCAAATAAAATTACCGAATAAAAATAGACATCAGGCGGGAGGAAAATAAGATGAAAAAAGAAAGATTAGAGCTGCCACTGCGCAGCATTATCTCCTTCAGAAGCTACATAGTGTTTATTCATACTGTGCAACTGCCTTTCTTGTTCAAAAGAATTATATCACTCAGTCTTGTAAGGCAATAGAAAAACAGGTATATTAAATTAGCTGAAAATTGGTTATAGGGGGAAAACCACCTTTTCATACCGTTAGTGATGTGTGCCATCCATCTCTTTTGAACTGCAGATAGAAACCAGAGGCATTAGGGTAGATAATAAAATGCAATAATAAAGCAGTGCAAATGAAACAGTTATAAAAATGCAATAACTTCCACAGATATGTCAGAGAGCGCATTTGCTCAGTACGAGTGATTGTCTGCCCAAACAGTAGCACAATGAGTTCTTCCCATGAGACATCCTCCCCAAAGAAGGGAGCTGCCTGCTCTGCTGGGAAATCTTTGGTACCTTTCAGCAGCACTTGCTGGTAAGAGGCAAATCCAAGTGAAAAAGCCCTATTCTGGGTACTAAATTCCTCTGCATTCTGATTAATGACTTTGAGTAAGATGAAGAAGATAATACAAGAATCATAAAACTGGCAGAAACAAGATAATTAATAACATATCTTAAATGATTATTTTTTTTTAAATTACACTTATTTAGAATGTGGTTTTCAGGCATATCTAGAGATTACAGTGTCGTGGTTTTGACCAATTGGACAGATGATGACCCCTCCTCCCCCCACTAAGGAAAAGAGAGGAGAGGAAAGGATTAAGAGATTCAGGAGTTTAGATAAAAACTAAACTACTTTAATGAAATATCAATAACAATAATATAATAAACAATAAAAAGAAAAATTAAAAAGAATATAAAAGGAAGGATAAAGAAAAAGTATACAGTCTATACAAAACCGTATCAGGCTCCCGGGACGACGATCACATCACCAGCAGCACCAGTGAACGTCCCAGGCTGGACTCGGTGACCGGCAGGAGCTGGATCAAAGGCAGACGAACAGACAGGGTCCTCTTCAGACGTTGGCCATTGAAGGAAGAAAAAACTAACAACCCCTTGATCCCTCAGCTTTTTTTACTGAGCATGATGCGGATGGGATGTAATACCCTAATTGGCCAGTTTTAGGTCACCTGACAAAATTACCAGACCTTGGTTGTTCTAGCAGTAAGTATAAGCAAGGGCCTCTCTGCACCATCCCTTGGGATAATCAGGTCTGATCACTGTGAGACGAAACACTCTCTGAACAATGTGCTGTTAGTTTCAGACTTTAGTTAGTTAGAAGAGGCCCAGCTAAAAAAGTAAAACTAATGAACAGAAAATTGGTTTGTTTTGCCTCAAACCAGGACATACAGATACCTGAAATCCCAGTTATTCTGTTACAAAGCACTGGAAGTTTCTTCATTTCCAGCATGGATTTCATCAATTCCTGAAAACCAGGCCATTTGTGGGTGATTCGAGCAGCAGAATAAAAAATTCAGCCACCCAGAAATGTATTCAGACTCTGGGGTCTAAATTCAAAAGAAAGAGGATCTTATAGCTTTGAAGTTCATTGAGAGTGAAAAAAGAACATTTTTTGAAGTTCATTAAGGATGGGGAAAAGGTTTACATTTACACTTGAGGATGGGTCTTAAAGTCTCTGGACACCCCTGAAAATCATGGCCTAAGCAAATCCTCAGCAGGAGGAAGGTCTTATAAATGGATTTGGGTGGCAGGAACAAATGATCACAAGCAATGAAATCCACAGAAATGTAGGGAATGGCTCCATTTCATTGTGCTGGACTCCAGACAAGGTCTGCAGAGAACACACCGTGGCCCTGAATTGTATGAGGGGAACCAGCACTGGAACCAGCTCTATTGATACACCCAGGGTTGGCAGAGAAGTGCAGCACTGAGGTCAACACCCCAGGAAAGGATCTTACACTCAATGTGTGTAAGAGATTTACAGATGTTAAGTCAAGAAAAGGCCTTCAGAGCACATCATCTGACACACTACTCAGGAGAAGGTCATGTGGTTTTACCCAGAAAACCTGCAAAATTGTAATGTTGATGAGCCAGACAAAGAAACATCAGGTGGGGTCTGAGTTGTGGGACATAATCAGACTTGAGTAGTGTTTTGCATCTGTGTGTGGCCCTCCCATCCTACCCAGAGAAGAGTGTGAGACACGCAGACACCTGGGGATGCAGATAGCAATGGTTTTGGAAATTATGACAGTGCTTTCTTAGACGGAAAGGGAAACTCAGGTGTCTTTGGAGACATAGATATAAGGGTCTAGGTTAGCAAAGGTATTGCTCTGGACATGTGAGGATGTAATAGCAAGTATTTTCTTGTGTATGAAGATGAAACTTTTAGTAATTAGCCATGGTAAGAAGTGTAATCCTGAACTAAAGACTAGCTGGTCTGATTCATGTCAAAAGCTATCCCTGTGCATTAGAAGCGCGTTAAAAGCTTTTGGCTGAAGAGAGATGAGCTATCTGGAGGTCAGATAGAAAATAATGAAACCTTCACAGGGACCCGATCATCTCCAGTTAAACTGCACAAGAAGAGCAGAGCTACATCATGACTGAATATAGAAGGCTGTATGATGTACCCTGATTAGAAATAAAGACCACATGAAAGAATGGTGTTCTACATTTGACAGCTGCTAAACCTTCCCGTGTCCTATAAAGAGGGAAATATACAGCCTGCTCAGTGTGGCATTCACACACTAAACCCTATCAGGAAATAATATGAGAACCAGCAAAAGGCCAAAGTCGCAGCTAGCTTGTAATGCAGTCTATACATCACAGGAAGAGCAGGAATGTAGGAGGGGAAAGTATATTTATAATTCTCGTAAGCTGAAAGGCTTCACCTTTCTCAAAATAATAAAGCTCCATCAGTCTTCTTCTCAGGGAAGAAACTGTGAAGGAGTCTATTTTTTCCATCCCTATAGCGCAAGAAAGAGCTCACAACATTTCTACTGTAGCATGTGTGAGAGTTAGCTGCCTCAGGTCGCCTCATGGTCTGGGATAGTTTATCCTCACAGCACCCCTATTTAAGGTGGGCCAGCATTGATCTTTCTCCTCCATCTCCCTGTTAAAGACAAGTAATGAAGCCCCAGAAGCTGGAAGTGCCTCTACACAGGCTCAGTGATTAAATACAGCCCTGTGCTCAAGTGTGGGGACCCTCTTCAGGTGTTGGTGCCCACAAAGCTCCCCAAAGAAGTTCTCAGGCCTCTGCAGCATAGATGTGACATGGCTCAGGAGAAAAGCAGCAGCCAAGGGCATATTAAGTGATCTTTCAAAATCCACACACAAAAAAATCAGTGGTAAAAGAAATAAACCCTATCTCATCTGGGAGACAGGAGCTTTCTCTCCAGGTGTGGAACTGGTAGAAATCCTAAGAATGAGGCAAGAATGATGTTTCAAAAAGCCTTAAATGATGAAAGGCATCTGGAATTGTTTTTTTTTTTCATTGCAGTTAGCACAAGGTCAGCTTGAAACTACTGGTAGTTTTTGGATAGGGGCAGAGGCCTGGGACACCTGCAAGCAGTAGCTGCTTTCTAGTCTCCCATAACTATAGTTAAAGACAAAAATGACCATCTCAAAAGCTGTAAGTTCCCTCCTTGGAGCAATGTAACACTTGGCTGCCCTCAACATCTCTACACAGAGCTGTTCAGATCCCAGCCCTATGCACTTTACAATTATGCTAATTTACAGTTGTGCTAATTTACAACTCTGGATGAGTATTTTTTCGCAGTTAATTTTCAGGGTTTCTTGGCTTCTCACAAACTCAACTTATTGACAAGGGGCAAGTTTGTCATAAATGTTTTTTGATGAAATGCTCCTCGCCTCTCCAGGCCAATTCTGAAGGCAGGCATCGGTGCCTTCTTGGTAAGTGATTCATCTTGGCTTAAAATAATTGAGTTAGGTGGGATGAATCATTTTGGTAAGGTTTATGTCCCCAACCTATATATGGAGGAATTATAGAAACAGCCTAGACAACTCCAGGGAGGAGCAGCAATGGTGGGATAAGGAAATCAAGGCATCATTGTGTCACACAACAGCTGCAGCTGCTGGGGGATAATCATCTCTGGAAAAACTGGTTGTTCATTTACATAAGCTGGAGAAAATGTGTAAGTCACAGGAGAAAGAAACAGCAAAGTCAAAATATTCAGCTTTGAGCGACAGTTCTTCTTTGTCCCTACAAAGGTAAATGTCAGGCAAAATACTGCACCCGCCAGTATTTTCACTAGGACAGTTGCTCTAAAAATATCCAAAGCTTTTCTCAAAGCTGTATTTCTCATCCACAAGAAGGACATATCCACCATGAGTCCTGCTTTATTTGCCCTCCATGGAATTAAATTTGGTGTTTCTGTCTCTGATTCCAATCACAGCATACAAAAGCTCTGTGCACTTGCATTGATATTCATATCATTTCTACTTCGACGTCTCTTGAATTAATGTAACCCAGGAACTTTAGCAATGTCAGCCTCAATTTATGCAGGCTTATGATGAAAAATTTAATCTTGTCTGTTCTTGAATTCCACCCCCCAATCCCACCCCTGAATTCCTTTATTTCTTTTTTTGATGCCTTTATGCAAAGTTCTTAGTATTTCCTGGGGCATCCAACACACAGCAGGTTTTGCTGATGGAAAAGCAAGTATTTCACCCTGCCCAGAAGAGTTGGATACAGGCTCTTCTGGGGGAGAGAACCCATCAACACCAAGCTTCTGGACCAAACAGCAATTTTTCTGGCAATACTACTTCTCTGTACTTCTTCCCCAGACCTTTCCAGGCTGGAGGCCTGCGAGCCTACATGTGGATTTCCAGCCGATGAGAGCAAGGCAGAAACGATGCTGCAAGGCAGAAACGATGCTGCAAGGCCAGGCTCAGCCATGCATTCGAAGGCCCTACCTTGAAAACAGCAGCACTTGGGTAGCTGTGTGTTCCCATGGCAGCTTGGAGAATCACAAGGAGCACAAGACTCATGGGGGCCACCAAAGAGGAGCCATGGTTGGGTTAGTCAGCAGCAAACATCATGCAGAGCAACTCCAAGCGGTGCTAAACTCAGTTAGCAAACCTGGGCTGCGGTTTCATGCAAACCCTTTTTCCTTCTTTTAGACTATATGGGTTCATGCCCCCTACATTTCGCTCTCAGTTTCAGGTATGAATGAATTCAAAATCTTTAGGTAAAATTCAACTAGAAGAAACTAACTAGTCCGGACTAGTTTCAGTACAAACCTAAGCAAAAACCACAGAATTGTTCATGGTTTCCAGACCAAACCATACATTTCACCTATTTTTTTGGGGTTTCATTATGAAAGTTTCATGGAGTCAAAAAAAAAAAAAAAAAAGGCATGAAATTTAAGCACTTTCAATTGCTATCTATACACTTTTGTCTACTGGGAATAGTAGTAGTACTGACAATGCCCATCTTTGCTCTACGAGGCCTGGTTGCAAGGAGACATGTCTCTGTATCATGTGAAACCCAAGTTTGTTTTAAGTGAAAATAAATCAGTTTATGGTTCTCCTTGCCTCCTGGGCTTTGGACTTGGTTTTGGTACTTGTATTTGTCTTGTTAGCTTAGGTTTGGCCTTGAATACATGCCTGGAAGACAAAAATCAAGGCTTTTTTTTTTTGTCACAGGAGGAAATCTATGAATGGTGCAGGCTTGGTAGAGACATATCTACATCTTTTGTATCTCAGCATTTAAAGAGAGTGGGAAAACACTAAGACTTTAGTGTTGTTCTCTCTTAATGATTAGCAGCAGCTCCTTCCAGCAGAGAATAAAGCTTGAAACATTTCTAAGTCAGGCCAGGGAACTCATCAAGCAATTCCCAGCTCAGGCTACTCATACGCATGTGAGTGTGGTGCAGCAAGGATGGGCACATAAAAGACCGCTTCAGCCTTAAATTTTTGACAGTCAAATAGTAGGTAAGTGAAAACAGGAGTTAGATAAAGGATGGGCAGTACTAGAGGTATATTATACTGTAGAAAATTTGTCTTGAAATACAACACATTTTTAGTGATATATAAGCAAATATGTGTATTTTTGCTGGATACATTTCTGAAGGCTGTGTCTCACCTACTGAACTAATTCTGTCATCCAGGACACATCAGCACTAAATCTCTTGCTGAATTCCTTAGAAATTACCTTATTGAGCACAACTGAACCAGGAAACTCGATTAGACTGGAAGATTTCATCCTGAAAGACACCTAGCTTTCATTGCAAGGACTTCAAGTCATGATGGACCTGCCATTTCTTTCAAGGAGTCATGTTTAACTAACTTCAGTCTCTATCAGATTGACAGACAGTCAGAAAGATAGAAAAGAGGAAAGATTTGGGGATTTCTTTCACCTTTTCTGTCATTAACCCTCATTTCCATCAGACAAAGCTTTCCTTTTCTTAAATTCACATGGACCAAGGTTCAAATCAACTTCATGCCTCTGTTTATTTAAATAAAAAAAAAAGCCTAATTGCTCAAATTTCTCTAAGTAAAGGCATTCTCTAGACCCCAAATCATTTGCTCACCCCAGCCACGGCAAGTGTTTGGTAGGAAAAATCTGTAAGGGAACACGTTCCTCAGAACATGCGGGACGGGAAACTGCCAACTGCAGCTTCAAACCACGCTTTGAATGAAAATAAACACAGCAAACTACTGAAAGTCAGAGGCACCCACTCAAATGCAAAAGCATCCCATTTTCTCTGTTAAGGGTAATTAGGCAGTTTCAGGACGTGTCTCGACAAGATATTTTGGTTTGTTTTGGTTTGGTTTAGCTGTTTTCTACAGCGGGGTTGGCTGTGGGTAAGACTCAGACTGAAAGGAAACTTGCTTTCAGGTCTGAGCTCTGCCACAGCCATCCCACTGGGCCCGTGCTGTGACACTGGCCATGTCCCACTGTCCCCAGTGGCTCCAGCAGGAAAGAAGCACCATTGCCCAGGCGGGAGAAAGGCCTCCCCATCTGTCCTCATCCCTGGGAAGAGGTGGATCATTTTGAATGAGATGGTAATGAGTTTGCCTTGAGTTGTGCAAGCCAAAGACCCAAGGGACAAGGGGCAGGGGGGGGAACAAATGACCACTGCAATGGAAGGCTGAACTTGCCTGTTTCTTTCTCCTGCCTTCCCAAAGCTTTGGGAAGAATCATAGAATCATTCAGGTTGGAAGAGACCCTTGGGATCAAGTTCATCCATCAGCCCTACTCTACAAAGTTCTCACAAGAGAACTTTGAAGAGACACATTTGAATCCAGCACTAAGCAAAAGGACCTGCTAACACCCTTGAGGCTATCACAACACACCAGTTTCCAACCCTTTGCAGCCCAGAGCTCAAATCCTTTTACAAAAAAGATCCACCTGATCTCTACCATTTTACAGACAGGAAAAATGAGGCAGAGGATGGAGAAGTCACTAACAGAGCAGAGATGCCCCGCACCTTTCCAAAGCCTTTGTCAGATACAAGCATGGACAAGAGATATCCACGGAGCTACAGGGAATTTCTACCCTGAACTCAGTTTGCAGAAGCACCATCATAGGTCAAGGAAAGCTCCACAGGCACTTGTAGGTTGCCTCTGCCATCACAACTGGGCCAGGACAGTCAATTCACACAAAGCCAGGCAAGGCAAGGCAAGGCAAGGAGGGATGGAGTTTGGTGAAGATAAGTGAGAAAGAGGAGGTGGTGGTGTAGGTTGTGAGAGAAGATGAAACAGTTTTGACACAAGCAAAGGAAACTTCACATTTGGAATTTCAAAAACTCGACTCAACATTTCTGCTGTAGCAGATAAACATCTATCTGTTTTATTACTGGGAATCATCATTTTCTGTTTATAAATAGAAAAAGCATGTTACCTCATGTTATTTCCTCTGGGTTTTTTTGGGGGCTGGATATATGTGGGTGGTAAACAGCTCGCAAAGCAGTTGTTGTTATTATTAGTCAACATGAAGAAGAGGAGGGTAGGGGATGAGGCTGAGGCTGCGATACACCAAGTACGGGTTAGCCACAACCCAAATATAGGTCATTTACTCATCTATGGTGAAGGAGGGACAGCACAGCCGAACCACTAATCTGTGCCTGCAATTGGTGTTGCTTTGTGATGCTATCTGTATTTCTACAAGCGTTTTTCTTGCCAATTGACAACTTAGGCAGAGGTATAAAGACCTCAATGTCTAACAAATGGCGAGACATGAAAGCATCGATAAGCAGGCAGACAGGGTTATCAGTGCGCTTGTTTGAGAGAGCTTTATCGCCCTGACAAAGCCTTGCTTGGGTTATGGTGACAGTAAGCAATGGAAACATGCGGTATGGGTTGCTGTACAAACATACGGCGAGGCGGTCGTGCAAGTCTGCAGTCTGAACAGCCGATACAGAGCCTGAGAGGAAGCAAAAGCATGGAACAAAGGTTTATCTGGTCTCTAGCGCTCCGTCTTCCAGCCCAACGTGTGTGTGAACTGCCCTTGCTGGCCTGAAGCATCCCCGGGAGTGGACAGTAAAGTCCCTAAGTGCTGGTACATGAAGGGTGGTCCGGCAGGGAACTGGTCTGCCTCCAGGGAGAGGGAAAGGGAGGACCAACAGGAGCAGGGACTCTGGAGATGGGTCTCCTGGGATACCCACCATGCCCAGCTGGTCTCCAGGCATGGGAAAAGAGTCTCAGCAAGTGATAGCTGGTAGAAAGATGCAAGTTCAGCATTTGGGGAACAGAGTGATTAAATTTTTCTGTAAAAATGACGTTTTATTTTGGAACATTTCACTTGATACTAATTTGTTATTTAATGTATTTATTCCGTTGGAAACTATGGAGAAATTGAGCCGTTTGATCTCTGTTTGCTATACTTTGGTGGTGGGAAAAGGGACTTTTGCTACGTGACACATTTCTAGGATATTTTTTTACTGAATATAAATTACTCTTAAAGTGCAGCATCACAATCCAAATAGAAAAGCTTGTTCCTCATCAAACATTTGCATGACCAGTGATTCTCCAGTGATACCAAATTCTGTCAGCACTTTTTATTCAGTAGTTCAGGAAGACTTACTGACAATCTAGTGAATTTCTTAACACTTTGAAAACTGATTGGTTTCCTTTGCTTCCTGAAGAGGCACCTCAGTGCAATAAGTACTGGATGATAGTGCACAAAGATATGGGGAGAGGGGTCAGGGACTGGCAGACAGGGAAGGTTGGTGGAATATAGGAAGAGGTGAAGGAGAAGTAAGCAGCTGTAGCAACAGGTGAGCAGCTGGATGGCTGGAAGATTAAATCTGTGGGTCCACGGGAATGGAAAGGATGTTCTTCATGAAGACAAGTCTGTCGTGACATGGTCTAGAGCTGGGGCTTCCTAATTCTGCCACCATTAAATCTCACTTGGGAACATTGTCAAATTATAGAATGGTCCAGGCCGGAAGGGGCCTCTAGGGTCATCTAGTCTGACCTCCCCCCAGTCAGCAGGGACACCCCCAACTAGACCAGGTTGCCCAGGACCTCATCCAGCCTCCCCTTGAATATCTCCAGGGAGGGGAGTGTAGGGCCACCAAAAAGGGATGATGACTACTCGCAATGCAGCCACACATCAGAGACAAAATGGTGCACTACCAGTGACTCTACTAAAGCAACAAGAGACTGGGCTGCCTTGCTAGTCTCTTGCTAGAAGCTGCTAAGCACTTTAGAGTGTTTGAGCCTCTTACTGCAGTGCTAGAGAGAGGGGCAGGGGGCTGGAGGTGGGGTGATGGGACAGCCATGGGATGAGCATCAAGGTGTGGGGGTAAACCACGGATGAAGAGACTGTATGGTCCAGAGTTGGACAGGATATCTACACACATGGTTGGGATACTGAAGAGGAACAGAGAATAAGAGGTGACTGGGGATAAAGTGGGAACAGCGGAGGCTGTGTGACCTGAGCTGACACTGGGGTGATGCACAGGGGCTGGACGGTACAACCGGCGGTGAGTCACTATGTAGGCAGAGGATGTGGTGCATGGCTCGGAGGAGCGGGGAAGACCCAGCCCCTCCGCTCTGGAGAAGAGCCAGCAGCAGCAGGGGGAGATGGCTGAGGGCACAGCTTGGCCAGACTTCACGGGTCCTGGGCACGAGGAATGGGCAATGGCCATCGGGGATGGAGACAGGCAGAGATCAGGCAATTCCTCGTGTGAGTAGACCGGAACAGACAGATGCTGGTGATTGCGCTGTATTTCATACGGGAAACGGTTGGTTTGGGTACCATTTTTCTGATTAAAACCAGTGGTTGGGATGGCGGTTTTCCACACCAAGGGGAATTTTCTACAGGACACCTCTGAGACTTTTTATCTCTCTTTTTTTTGATAATGTTAAAAACTAAATATTTAGCCTGACCTACAACTGACTGTGCAGGATAAAAGGAAGGGAAACCAGCCAGGTGGAAAGCAAAATGACAGAGCACATGATGGACCTGCAAATCAAAGCACATCCCAATCATAAGGAGACTGCAAATCTGATAGATTAAACCCTGGTTATTAGTTGGCTGAATGCAGTGGTTGAATGGCAATAAATTTGTTAGATTAATTGAAAGAAGGTAGAGGAGGAGGTTGAAGTTACCACAGAAGACAGTCCTAGACAGTTGCACAGCCCACAGCCTGTGCTTTCAACACTCCTACGGTGGAATTGATTGTGATAGCCATCTCTCTGAGCTGGCTTCCATGAAATGCTGTGGCTCTAAAGCTTGGAGAAAATGGCTCAATGAATCATCAATTCATTGGAAAAGATGCTTTCGGTTTGGCCAAGCCAATTCCTGAATCTGAGTTAAGTTTTTGTTGAATAGTTGATGTGAAACCACAAATTCTGAAACTTTTTGGAAGTGCCAAAACACTGGAATTAGACAAGATTAAACAGTGGTTTAGACAGCTCTGAGATGAATTACCTTTACACTCCTGATAGGTTTGGTTCTTGCCAAAACATGAGATTAGTGACAGAGACATCTTTCACCATCCATTAGCTAAAGTATTTATCCACACCATTACAACTGCAGATTTGATCTCTCTCTTTGATAACTCAGGCCGCAAATTTGAGCAATCTTCTGCCTTCCTCAATAAAACATTATTATTAAACAGCACTCACAAACCATGATATCATAAACTGAAGGAAAGAGTAGTAAAATACCCGGTAATAATTTCCTGAGAACCGCAAGTTAAAATTCCCTCCCTGGGACTCACTTTTACAGGATGAGTACCTATTAGGTAAGTCAGTGAATTCAAACATTTCTGACCTGAACCCTGCAGGAGAACAACAACCCTTTCAATATTGGTTGGATAAAGAGAAAGTTGTAATTTTACTTTCAGGCCAGGAACAGCAGCAGCAATAGGCATGAGGAAGGCGTGCTCCGTACACACAACAAAGCCTTTCCAAAGCCAGCAGATGCAGATTGTCAAGAGCCACTTAATGAAACATCAAATAGGTCACCCCCCGCTGTCTTTGGCCACTGCAATGAATCACAGCACGGTACTGAGTCAGCCCAAATCACCACCCAGCCCAATACACTGTCTGCAAGCACAGTAACTACGTACGAGATGCTTTAGGAGAGAGTATAGGCAATGGCCAAAATATAGCAGGCATTCACCTGCATTAGCTAATTCCCATCTGAGTCCAGTTACACACTGGGACAATGAAATCCATAATTTAATCATGCAATGTATAAAGCAAGTGTTCTTTTCATTTATTTTAAATGCCTTGAAGGGTTTATTTTCCTAGGGTGCCCCATAAGCTCACTAGATAAAGAACCAAATTAATCTCTGTCTCCCTGCCTCCACACACTCAATATTTCATCGTGCTCTTTCTTACCTCCTCCCAGGGATGGCAGTGAAACCCAGAATCTGTTCCATCCTCCAACCCTCCCTGTACTGTCCCTTCTGCCCGGTCCCATCCCAGACCTTCCAGCTCCCCATGGTGGGAGACAGCAGCTACAGCACCAAAAAGTGCCTTTTCTAGTACATGATAATGTTGGCCAAACACTTGTTGGGGAAAAAAATAGCCCAGAGCATCATCCACGTTGTGCAAGGCTTCAGTACAGGGACATCAGCGCTGCAGCACCCCTGGGTGCAGGAGATGGATGTCAATGAGCAGCTTCCCCATAACCAAAAGGACCCCTAGATCTGTGCTCCAGGTTTTATGACTCTAAGACTGGGCTGGGAGAGCACTGAGAGCCTGATTATTTGGCAGCTGCTGGTTTTGGACAGGAGAGGGTTCATTTCACCTGGCCTTAGACATCTGCAGTGGGACTTACCTGCATATAGTGCTCTTTATTTTGCATTCAAGAGGGAGAAATAGACATTTTCAGAAGGAGCTTGTCTGGCTTATTTTATATCTCTCTGCTTCATGATTCCTGCCCTGGCAGCAGCCCTCTCTCTGCAGTGACGCAGCTGCTGATGGCTTTTGCTGAGAGGGCTCCATCTCCACGACACTGGAATATCTGGGCATACAGAGAGCCTGGCTGTATTGGGGAGGCAGCTGCCTGATATCTTGGACCTAGGAAAGAATAAGGAAAATAAAAATCAAGGTGTGCAATTTAATATGAGCCCTTCGGGGCAGCCAGAGCTGAAAGGCTGTGACCCCCCAGGGGAACCCCCCTGGCAGTTGCTAACAAAACCCCAGGAAACAACAAGCAAAAGGAGTTCTGTACCAGAGCTTCAGCTTGGAGGAAAAGGTGTTAAAAATGAGAATGGTGAAAGGGGAAGGTGTTGCTGTGGGTTCCTGGGTGAAAGTGGCACAGGCAGCGGGGCAGGACGCCCTGCCTGTCCCCATGGGGGCACCAGAGCTACCGGCCCCATCCTCTGCAGGAGGAGCCAGGAAGGATGGAGCCTTCGCACTGGTACTCAACCAAGGGAAAGCATCGAGTATCTCTGCTTTGCCTTGGGAGGCTTAGCCAAGAGCAGGAAACCTCAACGTGGTCAAAATGATGAAAAAAAATTTTAACCCCCCCCCCCCCCTATATTTACTTGTTAAAATATCCAAGGCGGGTTTGGGGGTTTGTTTTCTTTTCAGCTAACGCCAGGTCAGTTTTAATTTTGATGTGTATTAGTCCCCCCCATCCTGACCGAGGCAGGCACAGTGAAAATGCACTTCAGCCGGAGCTGACAAGATATCTGGTGTGGTTTTGTATGGTTTCCTGAGAATTGGGGGACAGTTCTTGTTTTGCAGTTTTACAGAAACCCACAAGTGTGCCTAAGTGCTTTAAAGACCTAATAAACAGGTAGCTGTTGTGAAAGGTTAGCGAGGGACAGAAAAAATGATAGCGCTGCTAGGGTGGGCTCCTGTGCTGGCCCCCTGCAGCAAACCTGCCCTGGGGTTACTGGTAGGTGCTGTGAGGATGCTGTGCCAAGGGATTTTGACACAGCGATGAGGCAGGCGGTTATGAAGCTGCGAGAAAAATGTGGTTAGTTTTACTAGCACCTGTGGCAAGTTCCTCTCAGAAGCCCTCCCACAAGGCAGCGTGTACTGTACAAGATGATGCAGAACGAACGGGAGGAGGGAGATGATTGTGTCATATGTTCCCCCAGGGCTCGCTATTAAAGAAAAAAAAATTAAAAAAAAAGCACTTTAGAGTGTTTGAGTGGTTATTTTTTTTTTTTTCTTCTTTCACAGGGAACATTCAATGGAAACTATTACAGCGACACTGCAGGAAGGAGCTGGGCAGCCTCCGTCTGCGTGCTGAGCTCATCCTGATCCCTGTGCCTGGAGGAGAAAGAAGAGAGCCAAGGATGAGTGTGGGCACTTGCTCGACCAAAGCAATGGGAATAGCTGCTGGGGGAGGGAGGTGATGATGCTTTTGGCTCTGGGAGTGATTTGCGGTATGTATGGAACTGGGCGTTTAGTGCCTCTGTGCTCAGGTTTTGACATGGGTACAATGGAAATCCCCAGGAGCAAGGAGGGCTGTTGTGGGGGCTGTCTCTTGATGTGTCTGAGAGATTCTAATAGAAAGTGTTTTCTATGAGATTTCTCCGTGAGAAGAAAAAATTAACATAAGAAAGGGAAAGATTAGGAACACATTTAAAGTACAGAATGGCAGTAAGTAACTCTTACTTTGCCCTCTTCCCCATGCCCACATGTCCCTGGCTACAAAATTATACAAGCAAAGGTATAAGGAAAGCCTTCTTCTGTAAGTGTGCACCTAAGAAGAAAGCAAGAAAGCTATAGAATCAATGATACTAGATGAATAACGAACCAAAGCACCGCTCTTTCCCCAACCACAGCACCACACAATGGGTTTTCACTTTCTCCCAATGGCCTTGAGAACATCTTCATCCTGAGGAGCAGACTGTTTTGAGCTGATGTTTCTGTACCTCCTTCTGCAGAAAGGGACTGGGCTGCTCAGAAGGGAAGGCACTTCTGGACAATTTTTGATATACCTCTCTTGACAGATGGGTAAGAAGCATTGAAACGCTCTAATCTCTAACATGAGAACACAGGAGGCATCCTTTGGAAGGACAATGGCATGAAAAATAATCGTGTGACTCTTACAAGAACTACTTGTGTAGCCTTCAACTTAGTAAATTAGAAAGAACACCAGTGCCATTTATTGCTGTACACCCAGCTAGAACCAATGTAAGCACTGATACAAGAGCTGCTGAATATGAAAATGGGTCAAAAATGACCAAATATGGACAAAAGCTGCAGGTTCTCTGCTTTTTCAAGACCAACTTGATAAACATCATACTAATTTGCTGAGTACCTTCAGCAACGCTGGTGGACACAAGGAAGGTCCTGTCACAAAGCCTGACTGAAGAAAGAAGCCTTGAAATCTCTCACTCTGGCCAAGTGGAAATGAAGGTTCCCGAGGTCACAGGTGACATGAAAAGGGTGGTCACATTGGCCGACGTGAGAGACCTTTCTGCCTGACTCAGACCAATCTTCACAGCTTGTAGGCTAAAGGCTGTCAACAGCTTTAAACCATAAAAAAAAAAGGAAATTGTCCACAAAGGGAACTTAAGGGTACGGTGCCAAGACTGCAGTGATGCATTTGTACCTGCCTGTGGTTCGAAGCGAGGGCTGTTTGCAGCAACTCCATTGAAACAAGTCGTGGTAATTTGAGGGGAGGAATTTTCCTTTCTGGTGAAGTTTGTCTGGCGCCTAACCTACAACCGGGCAAACTCAGCAATGTCTTGGGGCCCACGGTGCCAGCTCACAACACTGCTAAGGTGCAAAGCTTTTATTAGAAATAGATTTTGATTTTTTGTTTTTTTCTTAAGAGTGTTTGTTTTCGGTGCTTCGTGTTTTTTTTTTTTTTTCCAGGAAGAGATAGCTGAATCTCAGAACTGATGCACTCCAAACTCTTAAATGCTGGCACTGCTCAATAGTTGCTTGCTCAGTGGAGAATATTCTTCCTTATATAGTCCTTTCAGAAACTAGGTCAGAGGATTAACATGAATACTGGCTGCTAAAAATCCTCTTTGACAGCCTGCCTGCCTTTATTATTTTCTCACTTTGCCCACTGCAGACACCAATGCCTCCCAGCTTCCCTATTGATTTCTCCTGGGGGGTGGGCTGTGATGACCACAGACCAGGACCTCCGTTCCCTGCCACCACTGCGCACCCTGCAGACACCCTCAGCCTGGTCGCTGAGTTTGACCCCGGTCATCAGTCTTCTGCCCAGGAAGGAGAGGCTGGTTTTCAGAGAACTGTGGCAGTGCCGCGCCAGCCCGAGCGGTTGGGTTCATTTGTCAGCGGGAAAACATCTGAGCGCAGATGCCTTGGTGTGTGGAAGGATGGCGTACTCAGAAGATGCTGCCTTCATTTTCCACAGGTCCTATTCCAAGAAGACGATGGCTGGGCTAAATACCAGGCAGGGCATTAGATGTTCACACTAACACCTAAAGAGCTCTATCTCCTCCATTGGAGTTTCTAGGAAATACTGCATGGGAGAGAACACCAGTCATTGTGGGACCTTCTGGGAAATGTTTGCACTGAAACTCCACGGAATATTCTTGCTTCTTTTTTTTTTTTTTTTTTTTTTTTTTTTTTGTCTTTTTGTTAATTCTGAAGGATCACTCACAATACATTTGTGCTGATGGGACATTTCTTGCCATGCTGTTTACATCAGAGAACATCTTTCTGTGAGATATATGATCTTTCAAGGTCCCTTCCAATCCCTGATATCCTGTGATTCTGTGATATATATACACATAGAAAAGATATACCCACACATATTTGCATATGCAGATCATCAAGAAAAGATTTTAAAACTACCACCATACACCCACTTGTCCAAAACAGAAGTGATTTCCTAGCAGGAAGAGCACACACTACTATCATATATTCACTTTAAAAGCACTTTTAATCTGATTCCTAGCCTGTACGTACCTGCATAAAATAAGATTCACAGTGAGGGTTTTCAAACCTTTAGACGGCCACTTAGCATGGTGAGCTTTGTTCCAGGAATGCTAAGTGCAGAACAGCCCCCCAGAATCTGCTGTGCCTTCAGCACTCTGAAAATCAGACCACCTGGGGGGGAGCAAAGCCCTCACAGTCAGTTCTGGGTTTGCAGCTAATCATGCAGCTTTCAGCAGAAAAATACAGCAGGTGATGTTTCTTCGGCCAGTAATGTATGCAGAGCTCAGAGGTTCTTTTGCTGCAGAAACCTTAAACTCTCATCACGTGTTGTTTGCTTTGCAGCTGGAATAAAAGTGGCTTGTCAGCTGGGTGTATCCTTCCTGCTCTTTCTTCTCCAGATCCATGGTGTAACCAAACGTACCCACACCTTACCCGCTTTTCCTCTGGGCACTGACTGTTCAGACAGCTGAGGGTAACGGTGATTTGCTTTTTTCTATGCTCTAACTCCAGACAGCCCATGGGTTGCAGCTGCCTTTGGTTTTGTCGCCTCTGTGATAGAGCCAAGAGAATATCCTTGTTTTTACTGCCTCCCATTTAGATGAAAAGCTGGGCTCTTGTCTCAGAGGTGCTGTGTGTCTCCATTTCAGCCGTACTGTGAAGCTCCCTGGGTACCCACACAGGTAACACCATCAGGTGATGTTTATTCAGTGGTTCAAATAAGATGAAGAAAAAGACTTCTCCGGAACCAGGGGTAGTGCAAAGCCTCCCAAATCAATGCTTCATCGAGATGGGAAGTTTGATGAGAGTTGCCAAACTGGAGCAAGGAGAGAAGCTCTAAAGGCACAGATTGTTACAAGCCTTCCCTGGGAGAAGCAAAACTTTCCAGCAAGGAGCATTAAACAAAGCTGGAAGTACACAATTACTGTTCCTTCACTTTAATTAAGCTCCCCACCTGCTCGGGCCTCAGGCACCCGAAGCAATCTCTGATCTGGGACAAATCCCTCCCGGGACAGAGATGCCTCTTTGGTTCTTCCTTTCTTTTCTTTTTCTGTAGTGTACTTTGAAGCCTGTACATAAGTGAGTGAACGGATTGCTTCAGAAATCAGAGAACTCCTGCTCATAAACACACTGTGAGAAGAAGGATAAATGTGCATTTGTCACACACAGACGAAGGAGTGGAAGGGAGTATCCATCAAAATGTTTTGGGGCGGTGGTGATTTCTGCAGGTAGTGTGGGGCTGGTAGGACTCAGCAGCCACAGGCAGCTGCTGTCACCTCACCAGGGCCGATGCCGAGATCTTGCTACCTGATGCTGTCTGAAACCTCAGTGGTTTCTGCTCCCTTCCTAAGCTGCAGGAAGTGATATCAAAATATGTGCTGAGCTGGTAGCATCTTCGGGTGTCTGTACCAGTGATTCTCAGCTAAACACCTCCCAGCTTGCCATGATTGTATTTATATACACAGAATAATAGAATCACTGAATCATAGATGGTTTGGGTTGGAAGGGATCTCAAAGATCATCCAGTGCCACCCCCTGCCCTGGGCAGGGACACCTCCCACCAGACCAGGTTGCTCCAAGCCCCCTCAACCTGGCCTTGAACCCCTCCAGGGATGAGGTAGCCACAGCTTCTCTGGGCAACCTGGGCCATGGCCTCACCACCCTCACATATATACGTGTGTGTGCATGTGTGCATTCTGTTTAGTGTACACACACACGTTCTCTCTCTCTAATGCACACTGAATACACCCTATATGTATATACGTCCTGTATTTGAGTACTGTGTCCAGCTCTGGAGTCCTCAACATAGAAAGGACATGGACCTGTTGGAACAGGTTCAGCGAGGGGCCATGAAGATGATCAGAGGGATAGAGCACCTCTGCTATGAAGACAGTCTGAGGGAACTGAGGTTGTTCAGCCTGGGGAAGAGAAGGNATATTCATTTGTGGGAAAATGCAATTACAGAGGTGGATCATTTCTCCATATGCTGAGGCACACACATAGACGTGTACACACATGTATACCCCCTGTTGAAGCTCAGCTGACTCGCTGACAGCTGCAGCTATTTGGCAGCTCATGGCAGGGCTTCCCCTGCACTCGGGGCATTGCTTAACCTGCAAGGAGGAGGAGGAGGGCAGGCAGGGTGCAGAGAGCTAACTCAGCCCCAAAAGCCACTGGGGAGAGCCTTCACCTTCACTCACACCTGCACCAGCCCCTGCAAGGCAAACCAGACAGAAAACAAGCCAAAGCCATTGCACCGTGTAGGGCAGGTGGTGCAGAAGTGACCAGGGTTGCGCCCACCAAAAACTGACTAAATACATCCTCCAGCACACAGTGTTTTACCGGGGGAGTTTCCTGCCTGCAATCTTCCCCTGGTTGATCTGGCTAAGGGCCAGCTGAAGGGCAATTACAGACACACACACACATATCCATCTGCATCTCCAGCTCTCCTGCTACGCTGTGGAAGCACCACCTCATCCAAGAGCTGTTTTTCAGCTCCACAGCTGAGCGAGATGAAAAGGATTTGGGATGGGGAAGATGGTTGGAGGTGAAGCAGGGCTTAGAATGGTGTTTTTTCTCAAAAGAACGGAAAACTTGGCATCTGAGACCTCAAGCTGTTTCAGTGGGAAGAGTTCAGTGCTGTGGCTGGAGCTGTGAGGGCTTGGAAATACTTTTGGAAAGCAAAGACTGGCGTGGCCAGATGCAATCACAAATGTGAAACCAGAGTATCATAGAATGGTTTAGGTGGGAAGGAACCTTAAAGCCCATCCAGTCCCACGCTCTGCCCTGGGCAGGGACAACTCCCACCACACCAGGTTGCTCTAAGCCCCATCCAGCCTGGCCTTGAACCCCTCCAGGGATGGGGCAGCCACAGCTTCCCTGGGCAACCTGGGCCAGGCTCTCACCACCCTCAGAGTGAAAAGTTTCTTCTTGAGATCTCATCTAAATCTCCTCTCTTTCAGTTTATTGCTCCACTCCCCCCTAGGTATTCACGTATCCTAGTATAACCATGGCTGGAAGATATCCACATACTGGGCACCAGAGGAGGCTCCTTTGGGATGAAGGGAGGGACTACCAAAGCACGGAGCTGCCACCTATACCATGGTCGGATCAACTTATGAACAAAATACCTAGAATTAATGTGACTGCTGTGCCAGCACTGAGGTGGGGTGCATTATTTCCAGGTTATAAAGCAGAGCTTGTACTGAAAACATAACAACTGGCATCTCTGGAGTCTAAGCTCATTTTTACCATTTAATTTCTAGTCCAACAATTCAGGGTATGCGCATACTCAGAATATGACGGATTTTACTTTTTTATTTATTTTATTTCAGTTTATCTATCTCAGCCAGTTAGACTTCTTGGTTCTGTCATAATGGACTTGAAACACCTCTGGGGAGACTACTTCAAAATTTCCTTTTAAAATCTTTTTCTAGGGAAAATAGCTTATCTGGTTTGTTGTTGGGTTTTTTTGCTAAGTACCTTCTCTGCAAGCAGCATCCTATTTGCTTGGAAATCTAGAACATCTTGTCAATAAAAAAAAGTCCCAACTCTTCCTAAAGCTGAGACTTGGTTTGATGAAAAAGTAGAAATTATCTTTGAGAATAGATCTGACTGGTTTTGCTCTAGCGACACAGCCAGGAATTTTTTTCTTCCCCTTGGGCAAAAACCAGTCTTTTCCCCATTATTTTCCTCTCTCTTTGCCAGCTACAGCAACAGAGGACAAAGTGTTCAGTAAAGTAAAAGTAAAGAGGCAGGGGCAGGGTGTGGAGGAAGCTAGCACTTTCAGTCCTGAAAGTAGTTTCAGTTTAAGCCCTGGACAGAATTTCGGGTTAGCTGTTAACTCTTTCCGAACAGCCTGAAGAAGGGGTATGCCTTGGGCAAAGGGAGCCACAAAAGTGGCAGTGAAAGGGGTTGGTTATCTGCACTGAAACCATCCCTGTATTGTTTTGTTGCCTCCTAATCTGCCTATCTGTCTCTGGTCTCTTTCTCTCTTTCCTCTTTGCAGCATCTAATTTACAGTAAAAACACAGGAAGCTGAAAACAGGAAGCTTAGATTTCCTCTAAGGAAAGTACCTGACAAAGAGGTGAATGAGTGAAATCATCAGGTCCTTTGACTTCATCGCTACCAGTGGATCCTCGATGGTTTCAGGCAAAGACTTTATCTCCTTATCTTGCAACGAGAAGCCTTTGAAGTGGCTTTGCCAGTTGGTGGCAGGCAAGTGATACCCAGGGCTCCGCTTTTTCCCTGTGGCAATCCCAGCACTAGGAGTCCCAGATTTGTGAATAACAGCAGCTCTTAGTTACATCTCATGCCCCACACTAAAGAAACCACCCCACCACGCTCTTAACCATAAACACATCTTGACTAGTGGTCATTCTGCACACAGTCCATGGGCTTCGGAGGCTCCTCTCCATAGCCAGAGACAGAAGGCTGACTGACTAGCTCTTGGGAGCTGCAGCTGGGGCAAGTGGGCAGGAGGAGGCAGTTTGTAAGCTCCTCGACCCACTCCCCACCTTGGCATGAGCAAGCTCTTAGCCAAACTTGGCTTCTTTCAAGAAAAAGCAGACAGTAAGGGCTGTGTATGGAGGACCTTGTGTTGGGGACTCATACAGCCTCGGAAAGGGGAGGAGAGGCAAGGGGATGGGCTGAGCTGAGCCATAGTGTGGCAGTGCCACAGGTGCCATTTCAAATCTGTCTTCTCTAATCCTCCCCACAGGCTGCTGAGAAGCCAAGCTGTGGAAGCGAAACATCACAACTAAGGAGTGTGACTCAGGTCTCCTACACAGCAAGACCCCTTGGAAAAGTGCAGCCCAAACTTTAGCAATTGCAGTGCTCCTGAAGAGGGACTTTTACCCTAAAAAAATCCCTTACGCTCAATGTCACCTAAAAGGGCACAAGTGAGTAACTCCTCAGATATCATCTCACCAAGACCATGAGTTCCCCAAACTGTAAAAGTGACTAAAACTGAAGTGGGGTTTTCAGTGCTCATATGTCTAAATGTAGGAGTAGAAGGGATAAAAGGCAGAGATTGTATACTCGGGTAGAACATCAGCTTCTTTGTTTAACTATAATGTAATAACATCCTCTGTCTTTCTTTTCCAACTCCTACTATCTCCAGAAAGCAACTTTAAATTACAGAGGTGTTGAAATGCTTGCATGTGGTTATATTTTCCTGCTCTGTCCTCCACTCGGGATGTCATCTCCACGGCAAAATGAAATAGGACTGATTCATTCTGCAGAAGGAGCATGATTGATAAGAGCCCGGATGGCGACTCATTCTCAGCCCTGTGGAAATTCCTCACCAAAGTTGCTAGTCAAGTGAAAACCTCTGCACCACACAATCATCAGGGTTGTGTTGCTGCTCCTAAACTTCTTGGGCTGGAGCCAGGAAGAGCTTGTGAGCAGCTGAGGCCACCCCAGAAAACCAGAGCTGTTCTAACACTGTCTTTTTATTTATGTATTTATTTATTTTCTGAGAATTCTCTTTCTTTCTCATCTGAACTGGCTGCTTGTTTGCCATGGAGAGGTTATGTTATTCTCTAGATAAAAGGCCTGAAGATAAGCTTTTTTTTACATTGAGGCTGTCAGCCTTCCAAGAACAAAGATCACACATGCAGCTCTAGCTGTTATTTGCTTGCAGTCTCTTGGTGACAAACCACACCTTGTTTATCCAGACAGACACGTGTTGTTCCCACACAAAGCTGCTGTGGCACTACAGGCTGAGATTTCTTTACCTGCCGGGGAAATACCCAAGAAAAAGGCATCTGAACAAAGACTAGAGTCTGGAGGATTTCTGGGCAGACTTTTTTCAAAGAAAATGATAAAGCAATCCTGAGCAGGGGGTATCCCCACCTGGAGCTCTAAATCAGCTGAAAGGTTTATGTTGTCTTTTTTTTTTTTAAATTTTATATAGATTTCTTTTCCCCACTTCCCCTAAAATGCATTTTTATCATTTTGCCTGATCATTTTGTCAGGATCCCACACTTCTAACATTACCTGAAGATGTCTCGTATACTGGAAGATTCCTTCCAGTCTGCCTGCAGCTCCTGATGGAATCATAGAATCATAGAA
>VZTM01016527.1:0-17356 GCA_013400555.1 Jacana jacana
AGTATTCTTTCAACAGTGTTTCCAAAGCTCAGTTCTCTGGGGCTTTGGTGTTTGGTGGTGGTAGGTTTGGGGTTTTTTTTGGTAGTTTTGGTTGTTGTTGTTGGTGGTGGTGGTGGTTGGGCCTGGGTTGGTTTGGTTTTGGGTTTTTTGGTTTTTTTTTCTCTTTAGGAATGTCAGTTTTGTGTCTTGGAAACTGTTTTGTCTCATTTATTTCCAGTGGCTAGAAATGGTACAAAATGTTTTGAATACCCCAACTTTTAACTTGATTGAGGGTTTTTTGGTTCTTATTCATGACAAGAAAACCATGATTTACCTTCTGTGTGCCATTCATTAGCATGCTTCCAATATGTCCCCTTCTCCTTCATCTCCCTTCTAAAATAATCTTAGTTTTTCCAGAGCATTCAAACAGTCTAGTTTTTCACTTTATCTCATTCATCACCTAACACGTCTTTTTTTCCCCTCTTTTCTGGCAGTTGCAGATTTTACTGGGATTTCATTACCTTTTTTAGATCCGGCTCATGATTTCAAAGGTGCACATATTTATTTTTACATACATTACTTTCCAATTGTCAACAATTAATTTCTTGTCCATTTGCAAGCTGCTTGTGATGCCTCAGCATATCATCATGGTCCTTCTTTGTACTGAGGGTATTTAACCCTTATGTACCCTGCAGATGCTGCCATGTCACTGCTCCTGGACCTCTCAAAGCATTGACAATAAAATACTAGGAGGTGTAGTACAGAGCATGAAGCCTTTAATACTTAGCCTTTTGCTATACAGAAAATTGACCTGATTGCTATACTCAGATTTCTGCTACACAAATTATTACCCCAGTAGTATGTGTCTTCCTAACCACTTGGCTTCTGTAGTAGTTTCTCATGAAGAAGCTTGTCACAGGCCCTTTGTAAGTGGAGTTACCGTATGTTGAGCAGCTCCCCTTACCTGCTGTCATACCCATGTGATGAAATACAAGATTAAGTGGAGCATAGTTTCCTATTACTTGAATCAGTTTACCAAATTCAGATAGTCAGACAAGATGAATGATTCAAAACTCTAATTCCTTGATAATTCTGAAGTGTCTCTTATGCACTGAAGAGACAACATTCACTTGGCCTGACTCCTTTGGAACGGTACCTTTATCAAGTAGAGCTTGTCTTTTGCCAGCAGCCCAGCCAATTTATACTGACGACCTTCTGAACTCTTGGTGTAATGTCATCATCTGTACCTGATGACTCATTGTTTTTATAATTATCAGTTTGCTCAAGAACTTTTTCCCCTGACACCTCAATTTCCCAAAGTATATCATCTTTATTAGCAAAGAGGAGGGAACTTGGATCCTGGTTACCACCTACAAATCTCACTAAATGCTTGGGAACATTAGGCTTGAAAGCATGCCTGGAAGGTTGTGCTATTCTAGTGAAACCAAATTTAGAGATATGAAAATCCACCACAAGTAGCATTACTTTTCCCCTCAAATTCTATAATTGCTCCTTGTTGTCAGCTTAGTGAAAATAGGGCAGTATGTCTAGTCTTCTTTTTTTAACCTTTTCTCAATTTTCCAATTTACTTGGTAAATAAATTGGTAACTGGGCCAAAAAACCCCATTATAGATAGGCCTTAGATTTGTTCTCATTTGTCACTCAGGAGAAAATTAAATTTTTGGTTGAAAAATCCCAGTGTTCCCACATAAAATGTTGTATTGAAGTAACAGTTCATCTTTCACTCCCATTTTGATCCCACTGTCCCCTGAAATTCTTTGTTTTGTGTTACTTTGCTCCTTATACGTGTGTCAAATATTTATTTAAGTATTTTTCCACCTGTGAAATTATTTGCAGGAATTTTAGAAGATAAAGTGAAAAAACCCCCTGCTGAATGGGGTTTGGAAAGTGCCAGTCTTACAGTCCAGAGAGGGCAGTACATGGTCCCATTAAAGATAACAACAAGAAGAATTCTCTGATGGGGACTCTAATAAATGTAGTGGCGTGCTGTGATAAAGGGCATATGAAAATGGATGTGGTATAACTGAATTGTTCATAAAGAGAAATGCTTACATGCAGTTATATGGAGCACTAACAAGTTTATCACTAGAAGCTGAGTGCTGAGGTGCCCACAGATGTTTTCTAACTAGTACAGAGAGGAAACTGTTTTTATCTTGGAGGATATAGACAAGGCTGGAGTTGAAGGGGTGCTCAATCTTTTTACTGATTGTTAATAATTCAGAGCCAAATGGCAATAATGGCTCATGTAGGTCAGCGTAACAAACAAAGCAACTTCACTTTAACATGTCAGATGGAAGGTTTTCAGGCTAAATGCTTTACTGCTGCTATCTCCTGGATTCTTTTTGATAAAGTATTATCATATTCTCACCCTGTGCTTTACAAATAAACAACAAAATGTATGCATGCATGTGTGTGTGTGCGCACACAAGTGTTAATGAAATATAGCAAACAAAATGGACTACTCATTGAAAAGGTGTACTATGGAAGCAAGGAGCTATTACTAAGCAGCTGCTGTAATGTTAGAAAACCCAAGCCTGAAACTGCTCACATTCCAGAAGTACAAAATTTCTAGGAAGCACAGTAATTCAGAGAGTTGGCTAAGCGTTGTTCCAGCAACTCACAGAGCTAAAACATCATTTACCCACAACATCAATATGATCCGAGTTTTATACTGTCATTTAAACATTTAAACAGCAACAGATTTACAGCATAGACTCAAGATATGGCTGTAACTAATACTGTAACAAAATCAATAGACAAATGTTTTAGCAAAGGGCAGTCACTGCTGTTTTCACTGATGTGTGTTTGTGTGAATAGCACAGTCACACCAATGTGTTTTAAATTCAGCTCATAGGAAGGAGTTTTAAGCTCAGGGATTTAAAGCATTCAGACTTCTTCAGACCAAAATCATATCAAGACACAGCTAGGAGTATCGGTGGCCATGTCTAGAGCCAATAAAAATCTGTGGAAGTGTTTTTGTACTGAAATTGGCCTTCGGGGATTTTCCTTTAAGATTACATTTTAATTGAAGTAGTGAGCCAGTTCTGCATGTGGTGGAAGTAAGAAGGCCGCTAATGTTAGAGTTCCTCACAGAACCCTGCAGATTTTGCCAGGTTAGTTAAGACGTTGCCATTGGACTTAGCCTTCAAGCCGTGGAATGATGAAACACTCTGTACTGTTTCATCAGTGCCTCGCGTCTTCAGAAGTTGATTTTAGGCAAGCTATTAGTGGTCATGGTGCCCGGCTGGGATAGTAGCTATTTGCTTTCACATTTCAAGTATGTACATCAATCATCATAAGCATTTTGCCACCTCATAACATTCTGGATTGAAGTGTACATATATAGAAACAGGAAGAAAGGTGAAGGCTGAAAGGATGGGCAGAGCCTCCATGGCTTGCAGGAGGAAAAGGTCTGTGTAAATATCAAGCATAAAAATTATAACTTGGAGCATTTACCTCCAGAAATTACAACGTGCTGAATACCTTTGATCTACACACCTCAATCATTAAAGGTACTAAATAGATTTTTCTTCATATATGTGCTTTTTACCCTGCATTTATGGACTTAGAGTACCAACCTAGAAATAAAGACTTGCATTCGTTTTTATTTTTGAATTAACATAAGCTCTAGTACTCAAAGCCTATTTCATGAGAGGCAGGTTGTCTTTTCTGTTTATTTTTTCCCCAGATTAGCTGTCCAGAAACAGAGTCAGAAATAAAAATCATTAAGTAAACTTAAGAATTAAAATGTTCTTCCCTCACCCTAACAACAAGTTGAACAGTTTTTGTAGGAAATTAATTTGATTTCCTTCTCAATGGAGAGTGTTTGTGCGTGCATTTTGAGAGGAGCAGACAGTATCAGGAAGGTGATTTAAGCTGATGCATTTTAGTCTGCCTTGAGGACTGGCTGAAGACACATGCATGTTCTGTTTCTATTGTTCAGCTGACAAGTAGTAACTTGTTAAGTCATAGGAGCACAATCACTTTTAAGCATGAGCCTATATACAGAGATATTAATCTGAGGCCCTCTTCTAACTGTCAACAGTTAGTTTGCTCATACAGTAAAGGTATCACTTGCATAGGACAAAAGGGTTAATAAATAAGCAGTGCCAAAACCCAAACCCACGGGTTGCATTCGGAAACGTTTCTGCAATAGTGTGTCATTGTTAGGGTGAGGAAATGTCACGTGCAGCTTCAGACTATTTATACTGCCTAAAATCAATTTTGAAAAATGTAAGCACTGGCCACAGTGGGGCCCTACTAAGGATTTGAAATAAACCTCCCAGGAGGAGGATGTAATTATTTTCTCTTAATATCTAAAATATCAGGTTTAAAGGGAGAAGGTAAAAGCATTCATTCAGCACAAGTGCCTCAGTGTGTTTATTGAATGGAATCACACAGCCTGGAGGCCAGCACTGTGCTGCCTCCCCCAGCTGCTATCCCACTAATTTTGCTGGGATTAGAGGAGGGGTGTAAATGAGCCCAGAATTTAGCCACGGGATTCTAAATCCACCTTGGCTGCAAAACCACATGTGGGCATGTGCACACCTACATGCACAGACACACACCGTCCGCCCCGTGCCCCTGCAGGTGGAGGTGGCTGTGGTATGCCTCTGGGGTGGGGTCCCTATGGCAGGAATGCCAAAAATCTTTTTAATCTTATTCACATCACAGGAGTTATAGCCAGCCTCGACAGTGGCATTTTTGTCTTCAAAATGTGTTGCTATTTAAAAAAACCCAGCCAAATGCACTTAGTTTAAGAAAGCTGTACTGCCCTGATACTTTTCATTGCATTTGTGACCTGCCATCTGTCAGCCAGCTTGGTCATGTTCAAAGGAGACATTCCCGTAGCAGCTTCTTTGAGCAGCAGCATATGAGTGTGGGGAGCTGAACGGGAAGAGCCCGCAAACCCTTTGCCCTGCTGAAAGATAACCACGTGTCTTTTGTTCAGGAGAATATACTGACAGGGACTGCTACTGATGAGACATTCTTCTTTCCATCAAGGGAGACAGAGGCAGCTCTGAACCCTGGGCATTTGGGTGTGAAAACCAAAGTGAAAGTCCCATCAGAGCTGCTCTGGAGCTCTGTGAGGCCTGAAGGTAGAAGGTCAGAGTGAGACTTGCCGTTTTAAGAGGTCTTATCCCATAGCGATAAGTACTTGATCTTGCAATGTAGTGACAACCTCTTGGAAATTATTTCTTTTACTCTTTGCCATCATTAGTAGAGAATTTGTATTCCTCAGCTCTCAGGAGGATCAGCAAGAGTAGGGTCTGGGCATCTGTGTGACATTAGGGCCATGTACAAAATTAGAGTCAGGGCCTGAATTCAAATTTCACATGTATCCAGGTGGCTGGAACTCAGACGCCATGTTTTACTCTAGGCACTGATTTTTAGTCAGATATAGTAGGAGCAGAACAAAACAAACCAGGTCTGTCCAAGAGAGGAGATTTAAAAGCCAAGATGTGCGATGTACAGGAAGGATTGCTGCTATCTCTGGGCCATATTGTGTCATTGATTTTTAGGCTGATCTCTTAACTGATTCCAATTGGGACTTAGACTTAAAAATTGATGATACAGTATGGCCTTACGTGATGAAGAGTAACGGCTCGGGTTTGCTCGCAGCTCCAGCGACGTAAATCCTGAGTCACTCCACTCAGCCGGAGTTGGGTCGCTGGAGCTGGAAGAACTTGGAGGCCGTTACTGTGGGTAAGCGAGGGTGAGGGCCTGCAGCGCATCACCTGCCTCGGAGGATCGGCCCATCTGCACCCTCCCTCCCCTCAGCTAATCAGATAATTCAAGGCAGCTTACTACTCTATGAGAGAAAGATAAACAACCTTGAAGTAACCACAGGATAAAAGCATGCACACAGGCAATTACCGGAGAGCAGCTGATGCACTGTAAGTTCACACCCTGCGTTACCCTGTGGTAACTTGTTTGTAGGCTGGTTCTCTCTGAGCACGATGCTGGAGAGCAGGCTACGGCCCTTTATATCCCCCTAATGACTGCTGCTCAAAAAATATTTGCAGCCTGTTAAGCTCTTTCAAGAAAAAGAAAAGGAATGGGCTAAAAAATGAAAAAAAGAAGTCTTCCTTTTGGGGATATTTTCCTTATGTTTTGAAATAAGGCCAGCCTGACAGTTCTTACTAGTTAGTATCTAATAGCATTTAAATGTAGTCCAGTTGCTACCCTTAAGATTCACGTTTCTGTCTGCTAGAATTTGTTACAGTTGTCAATAAGCAGATCACAGTAATAATTACAGTAGTGCCTGCTGACACCTCTGTGGTTAATGTCTGTCATTAGTTTTATTATAAATCCACATTTATTACAAGTTGTAACTTGGACAGAGAACCTGCTCTTTAAGATGAATTTACCCATGTAATTATAAACTATTGCTTTTTAAAAATCTGGTTATTCTTACATTTACAAAATGCCCAAAACTGAATGTTTAAGAATGGTTTACAATATAAAAAAGCTTTTTATTATTTTTATTTGATCCTTTTAAAGTCCCACTGTTTGCCAGAATTCCACTTAGACCAACAATGAAACAAGTTAACACTTCAAATGCTGGGATATAATAAACTACAAAATAGCCTCAAACATATGTTCTTTCCAGAAGCCCACAAATGCATGGAAATATTGCTTGGGAACATATTGTGCTATTGGAGACTCTGAAACCCACAAAACCTAGAACTAACTTCTCCCTTCAAATATAACCCCGCAACTCGATTAACTACATTCTGATTAATGCTATAATTTGGCCCAGAAAATTTAGGGCAAAGGCTGAACCTATTGGTTAACACATAACTGCACTGAGCTATTGCATGAGTCTCAACCCTCTTTTTTGTCTTACAAATCATTGGCCCTGAAATACCTATTAAAGGCATAAATGGGTAATTTATAGATGAAGGGCCAAATTCACCAGTGCTGGGTCTGGAAGATATAAATAACACTTTCTTGTTTCAGCATGGCTCGCTGCACTCTGCCTTCCTTTGGTGTTTTCTGATGATGGAAGGAGATTAATTTAATTTGTGGTTGGGATTTCATATGAGCCTTGCTGTTAGCGGCTGCTGAATCAGTGCATTCCTCTTTTGCTCTGGCCATTTGCTGTTGGGCTGTCGAGCACACGTTTTGGTCAGCTGTTTGGTCTGGCAAACAGAATCATTCCCTTGATGCCACCACTGAACAGGGCACTGGGCTTTGACGTAGATTGGTAGAAGCTGGCATAATTTTGGTTTGAATTTGTCCTGGAATTTTAGCTTAAAGTTAAATTTGTTCCCTCTCATCTGTACCACTGAATGACTGACTGCCAGTCTCCTTTGAATCAAAACATCATAACATTGCTTTAACATATATATTTGTTTGGATTAATAATAAAGCACCAATTGTTGATCAGGAAAAAAAGTTTGCTCTAGGAACCAAAACTATGTTTTGATTGGGATATATTGGAATATTTATGGAAAAATTCCTTTGACCAGAAAAATTATAATAAACTACATGCTACATTAAACCTTCAAAAAATGGGCCGGCTTTATGTTGCTTCCAAAAAGCAGATCATAATCCAACAGTATCTGGTCAATGCTGATGGATAAATGGGCACCGTACTTAAAACACAGGGGAGCCTTGAGGCAGGAAATTATATTCATTTATGGGTACTGGTGCTTCATTAGGAAATCATAGCTGTGAACCAAGATTTTACTAGTTCTTATAATGTAAAAATCTGATTACTTTGATTCTGTTCATTGGTGAACTTTTCAACTAAAGGCTTTAGCAATAAATTTGGACAAAACAGAGACTGCACAATTTCAAAGACACTCCAGGAAAAAAAAGCACCTCTGCTGGTGTTTTATATTAAAATTTATATGATCTATCATTCTAATAGATTTTCTCTATGATTTGTCCATCATATCACGAGAGCAAAATGCTATCTTTTCTTCTTGATATTGCACTTTTTAGAAAAGCAATCCGTTTTTTAGTTCTCTTCTTTGAAGTAGCTCATAGCATGAGAGGTCCAGCATCAAGAGTAATTAGACTAAACCATGCAGAAATCCCAATGGAAGTCGGCAGGTAGGGATAGCATTAACTGCTTAAAAACTAAAAAACAAATCAAAATGTTTTAGAGGACAAGGAGGGTGAGCGAATCCTTTTTACATATACAAAAGGAAACAGGATCATTTTTTGCATATCATGTACTCTGATATCCTTAATTAGGAAAAAAATTAGCATATTGGGATTAATTTTATGGAACCTACAAAACCTTTCCTTAGAGGGAGTAAATGTAATAAGATTACTATAATAAGTGCCATGCTGCTGGGATGTTACAGAGCAGCAAGTTACATGCAGTTTCAGTATAAGCATGTACATGTATTTATGTGGGCTTTTTCTCCAAATTAGGAAGAGACTTTCTACCAGGATATGGTCCCTACCATTCTGCAGGGAATTGTTTTTCGGTGTTATGTGTAAACTTTTAATTGAGTTCAGAAATCAAATTTATAGAGTAATTTGTTGAGGTTCCTTTAAGTATGTTGTACGGAGTGTTTTTTCTCAACCGGTGGCCTTCCAGAGAACTGGCAAATAACAAAGGAATGGGCCCTACTGCTGGTCTGAATAGAGAGATGCTATATTTTTGTCAGCTCTGTGAGGGGATGCCTGCGCCATGCTTCCAGTTGCTTAACTGCATTATAAAGTAGCAGTAATATAAACATCTCCTCAGATTAATTCTGTACCTTAAAAACTGCTCGATTTTGTTGTGGATGAAAAGGAAGCTGCCCATGGAGGTATGTCCTGCAGTGTAAACTTAGGTACGGCACTTAACAGTCTTGAACTACCCTGTGAATGTATCCATTATTATGAGTTATTATATGGGCACATCTTAACTCACTTAAATTAGGTATTCTCAATTACACATGAGTAAGATGCCTGAATATCCTAAATTGCATGTGATTAGCTCAGCTCAGGGCACTCCATATAAAGAGACTCTATCCATACCGTGAACTTGAACATTTTGCTTTTATCTGAGAGAGGATGCAGAGCTGTATATATTCTGGTCTCCATTTTAGAAGGATACATATGTTAGCAGTAGTAGAAGTACCTTCTACAGTCTGTCTCTATCACAATAGAGCCCCACTATGTTAATATTCATTTTCTTAGATCAGAACAATAATTATGTTTTAATGAAATTTGCAAGATAATATGTCACCCAGACTGGGACTGTTTATCAGGCCACAGTTATATTTTTGAGGTTTTGTACTGAGATATAATTCAAAACAATGTCTTCTCTATATTTCTATATGTGTGTTTTATTTTTATATGGAAGAAAAATCAAACGGAAAAAGTGAGAGCTATAAGAATGATTCTTTGAAAAGATTTCTTAGTGCTGCTGCTGACCTTCTCAGTCTGTTCTGCTTTGCTTTGGTATGTTTAACTGCCCCAGGAGGTCATTATCAGACAGCGGTGACTGTTTTGTCAGGTCTTATTGTTTAATTAGATCACAGTTTATGTCAAAATTCTAAAATTCTTTTGGCACATGCCAAAATTTTCACAGTTTTTAGTTTTTAAGTTGAAATATTTCTCAAACAATAAGCAGCAGCTACAAGGGAGTAGACAAATTTATTTAATATTTACAGTGTGCACTTAAAAATTTGTGCCTTGGGTTAAATTCATTGAAATGTGACATCTTATTTTCAAGAGTATCCTATGGGTAATCCCTTGAAACTTGTATTGACATTAATATAAGCCTTAAGAAATAGGCCTGCTGAGGCTCACATTATCTATAGGAAAGCTAAGTTTTTCTACTGATCTTGCCTCCATTCATCTGAAATAGTATAAGATTGTGTAAACAAACCCTCATCTACAGGATTAGAAAATGATGGTTTTGATATGCCTTTCCTGCCCTTGAAATTATATGCCTGGAGTATGCAATCTGTGATGTACCATGTTCTGCTAATGGTAAGATAATTGGTACAAATTTCCAGGCTAGAGGTAAAAGCCAAACTGCCGTACCACAAATTTGTTGCTTGGATGATCTACGTGTTTCTGAATAAGGCAACCTACCTATCTTTTTCTTTGCCATATTTAATTAGAACCTATTATAGAAATTAGTGGAAAAAGAGTTGTATTACTCATTCCTCCGCATTCTATTCAAGAATAAATTTTTAGTTGTCATATTCTTATTCATCTTGTGCAGAGCCAAATCAATTAATGCCTTTGGAAAGATGCAGTACCCCAACTGAGCCAAAAGTGGTGATGTTCAAAGGATCAGAACATTAAATGACCTCATGCAGGTCCCGTGTTATGGAAAATGTAGCTGCTTTTTCCAGCTTTCTCATGTGGCCTGATAAAGTGTATTATCTCTCTCAAGACACTTTGTGTCTCTCAACAAAATAAACCCCAAAGCCCCAAATCTCCCTCAGAATAAGCGATTAGTAAGGCTATTCTGTGCCTTGATGCTTCAGTGTATGAGGCAGGAAATCATACAAGCTTTGGGGGGTAATTTCTTTCTCTAGAGCTATCACCCTTAGATATCTCAGTATCAGTATTCTCCAAGCATCTCTCTGTTGAATATTTATGGTGAATGACCCCTCTGCCAGGGATTGCCGTGAGCACTGTAGTATATCAGTGCCCAGGCATTTGATAGAGCAAGGTCTATGCTATGCCTTCAGAGCAAGCACTATCGTTGTCCCTCCAGGTGTAGCACAGAGAGAGATAAATGACAAATGTAGATTCCAGACAACAGCAAATGGGAAAGTATGTAAGGGAGGGACTAATTACTGCTGTAGCTGGGACTAAAGCCAATGAGTAGGGCAGATTCAAAATGAAGCTGCCCTGACCAGGCTGGAGGTGCTCTGGAGTGAGAGACTCTGGGGAGGGAGAATTGGCTTGAGAACCTTGACGTCTCCTATATTGTCTTCCCTGAAAGGAACATGGGAAAAAGTAGTGACTCTTACACCAGGGAGAGGCCCAAAGGTGACCATATGCTAACCTGTGCTTTGGGGTTGGGTTTGATGTTTCCAGCACCCATGAAAGCTGGGAGCCCTCATCATGCAAACAGCAAAGCAAACAGGGCTGCTGCCAAGCACAGGCTTGAGGGGGCACTGGACAAAACAGGGAACCTGAAATGTGTCATAGCCGTCTTAAACATGGCATATTTGCAATCACAGGCAAGATCTAAACCTAACTGATGCCTGAAGGTCTGATTTTGCCTCTATTCCCCCTCCAACACCATGAATTTGGCCAGTGCAAGGGGCATGTGAGCAAGCCAAACCTTGCCTGCAAGCAGCCAAGATTGAATTACTGGCTTGATGTGCTCAAGGCCTGTCCACATGGCTCATTTGCTGGTGTTTGCTCCCAGATATCTGCCTACTCTGGTTAATTGTCATAGTTTAACCCCAGCCGGCAACTAGGACCACGCAGCCCCTCTCTACTTTCCCTCCTGCCCTGCCCTTCAGCCAGTAGGGTCGGGAGAAGGGGGAGCAAAGAAGAGGAAAGAGGAAAAAAGCCCTAGTGGATTGAGATGAAGACAGTTTAATAGAAAAGTAACGGAAGGCAAAAATAATAATAATATGGTAAACAAATATACAAAATAAAGTGATAAAGCAAAAGGCACCCTTACCACTTGATGCTCAGTTGCTCAGCCTGTCCTGAGCAGTGATCACACATTCCTGCCTCCTGGCCAACCCCCATTTATATACTGAGCATGACGTCTAGTGGTATGGAATATTCCTTTGGCCAACATATCCTGTCTGTGCTCCCTCTCAGCTTCTAGGGGAAGCTGAAAAAGTCCTTGATGAACATACACATTACTTAGCAACAACTGAAACAATAGGTATTATCAACATTTCCCTCATACTAAATCCAAAGCAGCAGCTACTAGAAAGAAAATTAACTCTGTTGCAGCTGAAACTTGGCGACTAAGGCTGTTCTTATCAGAAATGGGCTGTTTTCTATCCTGGTGCTAATCCTGTCCTCTGCACACAGTCAGCACAGGCTCAGTCCTGCCTCCTGTCTCATTTACCTTTCATTGTGATGGAGAAATTTTGCAGCCCTCTACTGTCTGGATAGAGACTTGCAGATAGAGAAATTTTATCAGCAGTCCTTGTGAGAATTTTTTCAGTCATGCCGTTTATCATTAGCCCTTCTCTATTATCTGACACAGTTGCAGCTTCTCATGACTGCACCAGTTGCAGGCCTTTCTTCAAGCACTTTTCGAAGAGGTGTGTCAAGCATTTCATTTTACCAACATGTTTGTTGTCTCTAGTGTGTGCTTTTATTGAGAAATTCCCTAATTGCCCAGTTTCTATGCAGCACTTAAAGCCATCTCAGAAGGTATCTTCAATTTACTATGCTGACTTGTAGAGGCAGGGAGAAAGCAGAAAGAAGCCTTTCACTCTCGGCTCCACAGAGGAGATCATCATATTAACTCTGCATAGTTGGGGATAGGGCCAACTCTCTGAGGATAAGCATGCCCCACGCTTTCCCATGCCTCAAAGCATGAGGAAAAACAGATCCTCTCCCAGTGTGAAAGGGTATTTTAAAAAACATTCAAAAGTGTGAGCTGTTTCTGCAGGATCTTTGCTATGATACCTAATATTAGTGTCTTGTTCACAGAGGGGAGGATAATGACCTTCAACAGCACATCTTACAGGGTTGGGAGAAAATGTAACTCAACTTTGAGCCCAGCTCTAGACTCATAAAGAATTGTATTCGTTTCACATCTGATTAATCTGCCTTTTTTCTCTTTCTAGATTATTTTGCTGAGCTCATATTAAGGTTTTTTGTTTCTGCTATTATTTTATTATGAATATTATGTGAAGGATAAGAATATATATGGTGTTGCATGCGTGTAACCTAAGGCAATCTCTGCTCTGAGGTACTGGCCGTCTAATACAGAAAGAGCTACTGCAGCAAGTGAGGAATCTGATCTTTTCTAAATAAAAACAAATGTGGTTAATAAGGCATCTTGCTCAATTTTTGAAAAGCTTAAATTGCCAGCATTATTTTGACAGAGTTTTAAAAGTGTAATTGATAAAATTATGCTACATGACACCATTTATACTCAGAATCAGTAGTAGTATGTTTTAGAATGAACTCTAAGGCTGCAACTACTTTGTAGCAGATACTACAGTTCCACATGGCTGCTGCACCAATTTCTCTCCTAAAGAACATCATTGTCAAGAAAATAGATGCTGTTTGTGGTATTAAAAGAGCATATTATGTACAGATATTTGTAAACAAAGTATACTATTAAATTATTACTTAGTATTTATTCCATTATTAAATACCTATCAATTATCTTTTACTATTGGAACTTCAGTGCTGAAACGCTGTATTGGATAGGAGAAACATGCAATTATCGTTCCCTCATAGTTGTCCATAAGCTCTTTTAAGAAAATGAGCACACTGCAGCATTCCCTGCCAGCAGCTGATTGCCTGAATATCTGTGGATTCATTGTGTCTACCACATAACCTCTCCTTACCCAAAGCCCTTTCTAGACGTTAATAACTCCTTCCCAAAGCATTGTTGCAATGTTCCAGGCCTGCTTATAGGATTTTGAGCCATCCTAAAAAGTCAAGTTTTAAAGTTCACTCAACACGTTTTCTGGCATTGTAATCAGAAAGGGGCTATTTTTAAGGTCAAGGCATTAGCATAGTGGCTTGCTGATGTGAGTGTGCCCACATTGCTCATAGTGCAGTGAAAGTGAGTCACAGCACCATTTTTTTGCTTTGACGTCTACTACTGTGGCCTCTTTTACGGGCAGCAGATGGCTTTCTGACAGGGTGAAATGGGAGCCACTGCCTCCAGTGGAAGCAAGATGCAACCAAATCTGCACGTAGGGAGGCTCTCCAGAGCCTCCACATAGGCAGCTATAGACCCCTATGTATAAGGCCATGATCCTACTGAGAAGATGTTTGAATTTGAACTGGTTTGGCCTGCATGTGGATAGATAAAGGACTTCCTTGCTTATTTCTAAAATGTGCTGTGCTATATGATATGTATACATATGTCCAGCAAGTAAGGGGCTATTTAAGCTGATGATAAATGGGTAGAAACATTGCACCATTTTTCTCTCCAACTTTGAGTTTCATCAGGTTTTGTTCTCCTCTGCCAAGATAGTGGATTTGTGATAGAACAGTTTTTATTAATATAGGAAATTCTCTCCTGTTTAATTTTTAACAACGCTGTCAATATGTTGTTAAAGTTTCTTCTATTTGTGTAGCCTGTGATGATTTTATGTGCTGTGTCTGCCTTCTGTTCTCATTTGTTCCACCTTTTCCATACATGCTGTCTTGGTTCTTTGTAACCTGCAAATCATAGTCATTTCTGTAGCTTTATGTATTATAGGCAATGGATTTGAATTAGGTACCTAGCCCACCAAGTTTCCTGTCTCACAGGTGAAAGCTCTGACAACTCAGCTGTAGTCACACTTGTTCTATTCCTTCTCTTGCTGATCAAGCTTTCCAGAATGGATTCCATTAGAAGGGAATGCAGCACAAGGTGAACAAGGGAGTTTCCTCCGCTTCAGCATAACTTGTGGCGTGGTGGTTACAGGAAAGGTGAGCACAAGGTAATAGTCTGTACCTCCT
Source organism: Jacana jacana (assembly GCA_013400555.1). NCBI lineage: Eukaryota > Metazoa > Chordata > Aves > Charadriiformes > Jacanidae > Jacana > Jacana jacana. The sequence goes on from VZTM01016527.1 coordinate 14,581, forward strand.
GAGGGAGAGTTGGAAGAGAATCTGGGTAGGGCTCTATTAGTTGTCCTAAATTTAAAAAAAGGGAGAAATGACTTCCTATACTAATTGCTTGTGTCTGGTGTTTGGATCTTATCAAGAATCCTGGTTGAAAAAAAAAAAAAAGAATCTTCATGTAGCCTAATAGAATGCTTAAATAGAGGTTACTGTAGTTTTAAATTACATCTTCTGCCCCAGAGCTATCTTATTTCAGCCAGTTTGGAGCACAGAGAGAGGCTTATATCTCTCTCTACCTTGTCATATGGATATGCCCTTTATCTTTTGTATCTAGAGTTTAACACTTTGAGCTAGACTAGATTCTTGCAGTTGCGATAGGAAGTGTTGCTCTGAAAATTTGAAGACTCTGGCATATTGGATTATGAAATCACAGTTGTTAATTAGAAATTGTAGAAATCTGAAGGAATTAATCTTGTATTTCTCTTATGGAAGGCTGAGAGAAGTTATCATATCAATACTTTGTGCTTCTGTCATAAGGAGAAGCAGAGAGAACAAAACCATAACTAAAAAAAGATCCCGACCTGCAGATTTGTCAGATAGGTGATTGCAGGTCTAAGACAGTTGCTAGCACATCCCAAAGCTTTGGGAGACACCAGGTGATGAGGCCCTGTTGGAACCAGCTCTTCAAACACTGGAACCTGTTAAGCTCTGCAGCCTTACTTGCACTATTTGCTATGCTGGTGTCCCTCGCATGCTGGCAAGCCAGAAAAAGATGACTGGAGAGGTGGTGCTTTTTTTAACTTACAGTTTCTTTCTCTTGCCGGTTAGTTGCTTTTCTTTATTTACTTCTCTCTTCTGACTTCTTGGAATATGCAGCTGTACTAATTTGGACTTAGAATCTATGCATCATATTCAGAAGCAATATGGAAGTTACACGTTACTAAGGAGTTTGCCTAAGTAAGTAACTAAGTCTCAGTGCATACGTCTAAGTGAGTCTCAAGGGGGTCTAAATTGGTGTGATGTGCACAGCAAGAGGTCTGGAAGAAGAGGTAAGCTACCCCAATTTAGACTTCCTCCAGGCTTAATTGGCATTCTTCAATTTACTTAGACTCCCCTCGGTTGTTGGCCCAGCACCTTCTCATAAGTCAGTTTCTATTTCACACTCTCAAAATAAAACACTGTAGAAGCACAGGATTTTGAATGTAATCAGACATATTATCTGGTTTGATCATTATTTTGTAGAGACTTGATTGCTATTTCTGATCTGCAATAGAGGTCATTATTTTATTACATGCTTTCTGGGTATGATTAAGTCACTTAAACGACGGCTTTCGTTCAGTTTAAGTTAGTAGGAAGAATATATTTCTGATTCCTTGTAAATAAATTTGAATTTCCACAAATCTGCATGCATTGTACTATGAAAGCTTTTTTGTTAGATTATACAGATACAAGTAGATTAATAAAATATAGAAATGTGTGCAAGCTAAAAAAATTATTTTTATAGAAAAATTATTTTGGGTTTTAAATTTTATGCACATTGTTTCCAATGCTGTGATCCCATTATTCACATGACAGGCTTTCAGAGTGGGAGATGTAGTTCCTTACTGGATTTAGCCTTTAAGAGGAAAGGGAAAACAGCATTACTCAACAAAGCTGAGTGTTTTAAAAATAAATTTAGCATTGTTAACATTTACTTTCTTAAAAGTTATTCAGTGGGTAAGATGTGTAATTGTTAAACTGCATTGCAGATTTTTGAATTAGATTTTATTCACAAGTACAGTTCCTTCAGATATTTTTCCTCAGGTTTCTTAAGGGCCTGTAATGACTCTAGCAAGTCTCTAATGCTTCTGAGGAAAACTGAGCTAGGTCAGTATTATTCATCTTGAGTGAGACTGTAGAAAATGCTTAGTAGAGATATTTCCCACTGATTTTGTTAAATTGAGGACCTGGAAGGAAAAGAACAAGGAGTAGATAGTGAATGAGTTGGGCAGCCCTTCCAAGGAGGCAAGAGATGTGTATGTCTCAAGAGATCACATAAAGCTGAAATGCCATATAAGGGCCATGGCTTAAACTGAAGTCAAGCATGAGAATTAGGATGAGAGAGTGTAGTCCTGAATGAAGAGACTCTGGACCTGAGATAGGATGACATTGATTAGCAATATGTGTTGTGTGGGATAGCTTGGTCTCTTCACCAACACTTGGTGTGACCGGTCTGTCTGAGCCCAGAAGTTTATCCTACATCTGTACTATAGGTGCTCAAAAGCAGTTTAGTAACGGAAATATACAAGTAAGTTCTCCTGACATATATTGCTTCTTACATTCTTTGTGGCAGAACATCAGGAATCTCACCTTTAGTAGTAAAGGTGCTTGCTCTAAATCGTTTCTCAATAGACTGGTAACAATCTGACCTCACCAGGTTTCTGAATGGCAGCTATTGGTGTCTGTGGCTGAAGACTTGCTGGGAAGGGCATATGTAATGGTAGGAATTTAACTATATTACTGTGATATGCAAATAGCTACTCTGTGGTTTGTTAGGGAAACCAAGGCAGAAGGTAGCCATATTTTTGCTATCCTAGGTTCAAAATGGTGTCATCTTGGTCTAGAAAAAAAACTTGTTGGGGGAATATTGTGATTCTACTGTTTGTTTGATTTTGGATTTTTTTCTGACTGAAAGAGATTTAGCTTGGAAATGTTTGGGTACCCTCTTCCCCTTTTTCCAGCTCTCCTTTGACTGAAGATCGACCCATCACTTCTTTGCAGCTGCCATAATTGGCTTTATATTTATAATTCAAGTGAGCTTACA
>VZTM01016530.1:0-55341 GCA_013400555.1 Jacana jacana
TTTCATTGCAGTTTATTTCTTCCCTATTATTTTGCTCTCTGGCTTCAGAGGTAGGAGATACTGGACTGGTGGATTCCGGAGTTGCATCTCATGGCAGCTATAGATGCCCTTTTTGCCTCTGCCCTCCTTGGAAGGATCTGTGGTTAGTGTGAGGATGTGGCTCTGCACCTCAGAGAAACTAGAAGGGTCCTTAGTACAGTTGTACAGGGGCTCTAAGTTCTGTTCTGAAGTTCACATGGATTTTGCTCAATTTTTGTATGGGAACATCTAAGCACTGAAGTTAATCACAGGCAAACCCATAGCAAAACTGGAAAAAACAGAACAAAGGTGTCCTGGCTGCTCCTGTAACTGCTGGACTATTCTGCGAGTGTTTGGTAATTCCCCCTTCACTCTCTTGGCTGAAATTCTGACATAAATTATTCTCTTATCTTTCAGCCCATGCATACTTGTAGCAAACAAACATAGCCTTAGCCCTCTCCACTGGAGAGAGCTGATAGAGAATTGCTTTATAACAGGCTCTAGCAATATCTTTTGAATCCCTGGATTTTAAAGACAAACTGAAGAGATACCCGTGTAACTGTAGTACTGCAGTTGGAAATGTCTTGCATCTGAATATTTTGTTTCTATCCATTTGTGTAAAGTGAAGGCTACCGGGATGGCGAGCCTTTTTAGAGGGATGATAGGTGTGTAAAGAAGAGAGCAAGACAGGTACCAGCTAGTTTGATTTCTTTCCCTAAATATGAGGGCTGCTTCATTTGTGGTTGCAGGCAGCCCCTTGGTGTTTCTACATTATCTTTGCTGATGTGGGGCTCTGGAGTTCAGAGAACCCTGTGGAATGGCTGAAGATCTTTATTACTGTCACTGACAGTAACTGGATAAGTGCTGCTACATATGGAAGCTACTGCATTTCTCTCTGGTATAAAATTTTTAGAGATAAGTAAGATGTGTTTTGGTTTACTCAGTTTGTAATTTAATGTTGACCATTGCAGGAAAAAACAAACAAACAAACAAACAACCCTGAGATGAGTGTTGTAGATCAGAGTTCATTCAAATACAGATGGGTGAGTTCTGACTATGGAATTTAGTGAAATAATATTGAGAGACACTCAAGTTAAATGAAGATTTTTAGCAAATCATGCCTAGAATGTTTTTGGCTTGGTGCTTTTTTCTTTTCCCTGCAGGTAAACTTTACTTTCTTGTTCTATATCATCTGAAGGACACATGCATTTTCTGGGATTTTGGGAATGATTTCTGGGGTTCTGGGATTAGACATCAAATTTAACAAGATGATATATAGCTTTGAGGAGACACATTTGATGTACCACTTAGCCTTCCCATAATTTACTGCCTGCCTCCAGTCTCTAGAGGGCCAGGGGTTTATCTACACTCCAACCTGACTTTATAAATAGCAAAGCAGGAGAGGGAAAAAGAAAGCAGGCTGGGGACCTGCCTGCTAAACTCTTATGATATGATGGTGATGCAGGTAGGTGACATTAAATGCTACTGTCTGCATCCTTAATTGTGAGTTGTCATCACCTTGGCCGTTTGAGGACAATAATGTGCTGCTCATTTTCCAGACTTCTATTCTTATTCATAGGACTGTGTGTTCCAGCATTCAAATGTGTATGTATAGTTTAAAAGCAAATCCCTCATTTCTGGGGGAAGTGTTTGGGTTGTTTTTTTTTTTAATAGAGATGAGGAGGAAGGAAAGATGTGAATGTACCTTGACTGGTTTTGCATGCAGTTAATTTTCCTGCCTCAGAAGTGTGGCAAACTGAGAGTATCAAGAAGCCCAAATGGAAAAATGGTTGCTTGCAAGATGTAATGAAGATTAAAAACAAACCAGTGGGTCTGGGAGGTAAGGGGGATCTTGCTCTGTAGTCGTTTGCCATTTCTGATTTTGTAAATAGCTCTGCAGTGTCGTTTGATCTATGCTTCAGCATAATTTTACCAGGAGATATTTCTGGCCTTTTGCTTTACAGTCAGATCTCTTTGCTAGGCTATTAGGTTGAAAATGCAGTCAAGTATTAACATCAAAACTGTTTGTGACCTCCCACGGCATGGAATCCCTCCAAAATACCCTGCAATTGAGGGAGGGACGGGGAAGGAGCAGATGAAAAAGAAGAGCTGGGTAGGAATATTGCCTGCTATGGGATTTAAATAGGTCAACTCATTTTAATAAATAGAAGTTAGGCTGTTATCTGTCCATCTACTTAAACTGTCATCAAAATTCACTTAGTTGCATTCCAGTGGAGATTTTTGGCCGCTAAAGAGATGTGAAAGGCATTGCTACAGAAGACTTTAAGAGAAAGGAGGAATGAAGAACAAAGAAATACCCAGGCAAGGAGATCATACAAGTACTACATTTTCAGAATTTTGGTGGCACTGACAGGTGTTGATAACTCTTTGAGCATCTACCTTCAGAACACTGAGTCTCACTTTCCTACCCTGCCCCTATGTTTGTCCCTATTGGATGCTTGCATATGGCATAAGTCTAAATGTTCCTTTTTTCCCCTTTTCTACTGGAATATATTTAATTTGCTTTGAACAAGAGCAAACCCAAATCCCAGAGCCTCTGAATAAGGGGGAGTTATGGAGGGGGAATACAATGAATGTCTTAATCCTGTGTCACCCTGTCTTTGAGACACTGTGCTACATTAAATTGATTTTGCAAATGAAAGCTAAAAGCTAAGCAAAAGCCACCGATCTATTTTGCCTAAAGATGATTTTAGTGCTCTTTATGTCCCCCTAAATGACAAACCAATTTGTTACCTGCCTACATAAACATTTGCCTATATTAGCACCAGAAATGTTTTATTTTTATTAACCCAAACTTTATCTCCTTATGAAGACACAGGGGCCCAATAAAATTAGTGTGCAAATATAATACCCAATTTGCATTTTTCCATGGTCAGCAGAAAAGCTGAGCAAAATCAATTTGATATTAGGTCAGCATATACATCAATAAAGGATACGCACACACAGGACCATTGTAATGGTCCCTGTAATTTCTACGCTGCCAGAGTAAAGAGATTAAATAATATTAAATGCTCCAAAATAGCTTTGCTTTAAAGAAGAATGTAAAAAGAAAGAGAGACTTTGGCATAAAATGGGCAATAAAGGATAATAGTTACACAATCTCCAACTTTAAAACATTTTGACAACGATCTTGGAGGCAGCCTTTCTGCGAAACAGTCCAAATTCAGCAAAGCTCTTATGCCAAAGCTTACATTTTAGCACATTTTTAGACACAAAACAAGTCTGTCAAACAAATCACATAGTTGAGTACCTGACAGTAAAGGACAGAACTTGAAAGAAAATCCAGAACTTGAGACGTTTAGGTTGATTTTTGAGTGTTACATGCAGGACTGTTGCGGGATAAGAAGGACCATGCACAAGCGGGTCTTTACTAAACCAAACCCCTCTGCACTCCAACTGGGTCTGTGTAGGCATAGTGGGAGGTGAGGTGAGTCAATGAGCCATGAGCACCTTGCAGCAGTGCTCTCTGTGCACAGAACTGACTTCACATGGATTCTGCATAGGAGCCAAGACACCGCTGCCTCCTTTTCCATGTAAAAGTACATAGGAATAGGTGGCTGGCTTTCAAAAACTGTAGTCCAGTCATTGCTCATCTCTGTGGTACAAAGGTCACCATTTTGACCTTCTGTGCTGCTGCTTTCTCTGTACTGCTCAAGCCGAATATGAGAGGGCAAGAAAGAAAAGCCTGCGCTTATCTGACTTCACCAAGCCCAGCGGGTTTTGGTAGTGACTAAAAAATGTTCTTCTGCACTTTGTGTTGCTGAGGTATGCACTCTTACCTGAAATGACATTTGTGACCAAAACCAGCAAAAGTAAATGGAATTAGGTGCTAATCTGGTCTCTTAGGAAAAGCCAGAGTACAGTACATGCTGTTTGCATTTGATTTGCCAGAGCAGGTTAATGTGGTGGAGACAAGACTGTCGGGACAACAACATCGGTGTTCACTTCCAACACAGATGTTACGGTTCTGTGGGACACAGACAAGCCGAGACAGCACAGTGAAGTGTAATGCAATAGAGTTCCTTTGATTTCCTCTGTGGAGTCTTTAATTCACAGGGTTTTGAATACAGGATGCTGGCAACGAACCACCTCATACTGCAAAGTACCTCAGAAAGGAAGACAATATGGAATTTATTTATTCCTATAATTTGGAAATTGCTGTTTCCTGGTGAGAGCTGGGGGATTGTTGCCAGTGTTGCTGTAAGTGCCTGGCCTGTGCATGCTAGAGCATGTATTTTCTGAAAATATATGTGGGTATTTAAATCAAATAATTTTTCTTGAGCATATGCTTTTAGGGTGATGGATTTCCATTTCTTCTGATTAAAGCCTTCTGGTCTTTTACAGATGGGATGAAATGTGGGAGGGGAGAAAGGCAAGCTTTTCCTGGTACCTTGTCCCAACTTTGAAGTCTGCTGCAAAGGAGTGGAACCCATTTCCAAGTTGTCCTGATGGGCATCAGTTAAAAGGTTTCAGAAGTAGATTTCTAGGGTCAGATCTGCTCATCTTTTGTGCTCCTGCAGCCTTGGTACTAATCTGCAAATTTACATTGTTAGCATACCATGGCTACAAGACTTAATTATACCACAAATCTGCAATCCCTCTGCAATCTCTTTCTGGTCTGACATGGTAGCAAGAAAGATCCTGGATGCTGAATGAAGTTCTGCCTCAGTTCTGTTACAACACTTCATTTTGGTAGTGCAAATGGGATTCCATATATTTAATATTTCTGTAGATACTTAGTATTAAGCTACTTCATAAAAATACTGTTGTTTTCATGTTTTTGTAGTACCATAAAAACGAAAATTGAATGAAAATGGCTAAATGAATTTTCTCCCTTCCCATGAAGGTTTAGATTTTGATCTGACTGTCTTTTCTGAAGTAGAAAATATTTTCTGTGGGACTCTGTTTTAGTTACACTAGTGTAATTTGTAACCAAGAGTGGAAGTTGCTGTTTCCTGGGTGAGAGCTGGGGGATCATTGCCAGTGGGATTGCTTTAAGTGGTTGGCTTGTACATGCTATAGCATTAGAGGAGAAGGAACATGAGCTGAGGGCCAGACAGCACAAGTGATACTCAGAGCGAGAGATTTGAGTTGCTCGCTTGCAGCTAACTGGGTTTCTTTTCAGTATGACATTCACTTGGTGTTTATCACCATCGTGGTAGCTTTAGAGCCAGAATAGATGTTGAGGATAGTGTTGTTTATTCTAACTAGCACCTTGGATCTTCACAGTTTTGCCCAAGGGAATTCTCCGCGGCAGAGCGACAGGGTAGCAGTGGGTGAGTAGCTGGCTACGGGGGCGTAACACTCAGTGGCAGATTGTCTATGTCCCAGCAGGAATCTTAAGTCAAGGCAAATATTATCAGTGATGATGGTAGTGGTAGCCTTCAGAGGAAAAAGAAAATGTCTAGTTCAATCTTCAAGATACTTTCTGGAAGAGACAATAAAAAATAAATAATTCCATAAATCCTTAAGTTTTTTGGCTTGGAAAACCTTTTTGTCAAATGTGTTTTTTCTCTAAGATTCACTGCTGTGGCAGTTGCAGGGGTTGAAGGGGTACCACAACAAACAGTTTCTCTGCATTTCCACAACTGGGAAAGTTGTGGCTAAATGGACCATGCCTTTCTGTCATTTTGCTTAAGTGCTTTTGGCATCTATTGAGCAAAGCTATACACTCCTAATCTTTAATTTTGATTGATCTTTTCAATCCTGAACTAGAAAATAGGATGCATTTTCAGTGTAACATTTAAATTAAAATATGAAAGTGTTTTGTAGTTGTTATATCCATTATTGGTTCGGTGGGTTAACCTTGGCCAGCTGCCAGACACCCCCCCAGCTGCTCCCTCATCTACAGGACAGGGGAAGAAAATAAGATGAATAGGCTCGTGGGTCAAGATAACAGCAGAGGTATTACTTACCAATTCCCATTATGGGTAAAGCAGACTTGGGGAAAAATTAATTTAATTTATTGCCAATTAAAATAGATTTGTATAGCCAGAATCAAAGAAGAATATTAAAAAGATGCATTTCCTCCCCCTCACCTCCTGTTTATCCCAGATCAATTTCACTCATGACTCCTCTACCCACTTCTCCCACCCACAGCAGTGCTGGGGATGGGTAATGGAGTTGTGGTGAGTCCAAAACAGTTCCTCTCTGCCACTTCTTTGTCCTCACACTTTCTCCTGTTCCACCCTGGGCCCTTTCTGTGGTCCCTCAGGAGAATCTGGTCCAACACAAGATGCTCCATAGGCTGCAACGTGTATACTTGCTCCAGCCTGGTCACTCCACTGGAGTCTTTGCCCCAGCAACTAGAACTCTCTCCTCTCCTTCTCCTGTCCTGGTGCTCACAGGGCTGTTTCCCACTGTATTCCCTCTCACCCCTCACTGCCTGTGTGACGTGTTTACCCTTCTTCAAATCCACTTTCAAGGAGGCACTGCCACCTTCACTGAGGTTCATTCTTTCATCTTTAGGTTATGCATAAACTCACAAAGGTAGGACAGTGCTATTGCTGTTTGGATTTAGGGGAGAGTTTGGAGGTGTGTGTCTGCACATACATACTTGCCATTCCTTCTATCCTAGGCTGTTATATAGCCCAAGACAAATGTGTGAAGCTGAATACATGATTTCCAAGACCACCCATGGGGTGTCTGGATGGATGAGTTGTAATGTGCTGATATTGGTTGAGGGTTTAGGCTGGGAGTCTGTCCTCTAAATAATGCATGCACTGCCCCAGCCATGTTCAAAGTTCCGATCTCAAACTCTTCTGTGTTACAGTACTAAGTATGAACTATTAATTGGTTCATATTGGAAGCCCTTTGTGCTCCTTGTCTCATGGGTCGGCTAATGGATATCTATGATGCCTCTTATGTCCCCCTTTCACCTGAGCTTTCAGAGTAGCTGAACTTTGAAGAGGACCTGTAGAACTGAAAGCTTGTCTGCTGGTTTAATTTCTTCCCATATGTACCCTGAGCCTCGTACTTAGGCAGGGACTTTAATCACCAAAGCAACTTTTACCAGATTCACCCACGTTTAGAAGACACTACCGAATTTTCTAGGCTTTTCAAGCTGTGTTAAAGAACATTTTGGAAAAGCATATATAAGTGGCATATTTAAGAAATATTTGTTTGCTTATATGGATGAACACACTCTGAAATCCAGACACTGAAAAAGAAAATTACTCCCTCAAAAAAGGAAAGTTAACAGGTCACATTATTTCATCCAGCCCGAATACCAGAAAGAAATACACATGTGCACAGTCACACATGCTGTGTGTTTTATTGTTTCTGTATGAATAATGCAGGCTGTTGCTTAAAGAAAAAGATTTATAAAGGTATTGCTGGGCTTGACAAACATGGAGAAAATGTCTGCTATGTGAAGATGGACAGCCAGCTGCGCCTGCGCTTGTTTTTGAGAACTGCATATCTAGGAGTTTGGGTACTATTGAAGGGTCAGTACGTTGCAAGGCTGTGCATTCATACTCTGCAGCAAATATTCTGGGCTGGAAAGTATGCAATGGTACTAAGGACAGGGTGGTAATTTGGTGGCCTTCCATCCTCCAAGGAAGTGGGTGAGGGAGGTCCTGGGTAGCACCCAGTGCCACATCTCCCGATGACTTCCAAGCAGCTTTGCACTGAGCACTAAATTGCCAAAGTTCTCTTCATTTCCATGGGAGAATGAACTGACTAATGATTTTAATAATTGTTATGAAGGGTAAAGCATAAATAACAAAAATGTTGTAATTAAAACCAAACAAAGCCAAAGCCACCACGAACTCGAAAGTAATCCTCTGTCCAAAAGATTTCCTAACCAAGGAGCTGTTCCAGCTCCAAACAGTGGCAGTCAAGTTGCTGAACATCACTTCTGTGCTAAGTCCCTGTAACATAGTGCTGGTTTTCCAAGGGAGGAGGAAAAATCATCTCTTGCAAAAGTGATCCCAGCCTTTTGTTTGCTAAAGTTGGTTGCTGATTTATCTCCTTCCTCCCACGCTACTTAATGTTAACGCAAATGATATGGTCATCAACTTCTGGCTGATGGTGTTGTGTTCCTATTTGCTGCCTCCCACTTTTCTTCTGCAGACAGAATTGACCCCACCAGCTGCTTTGTTTCTCAGAGACATTCTTTCTTATGTTTCTTTGCCTCTGGGGTTCAAAACCACCGGAGAGTGGTGAAGATGGAGTATGAAAAAACAAATGAATGGTGGACTTACAGGGTGAGCAGCTGTAGGACATTTAGAGAGGCTAAAGAAATAAAGAAGAAACTTGCTGAGATTCTCTCCTGAGAACAACCAAAACTATATTGATTATTCCTGTGCTACTGTTAGAGGCCATTTGATTGTATTGGGGAAACTGCATTTCTAAGAATTCAGGAAATTAAAAAAATAAGTCAGGTGTGGTCTCGAGGACTCCAAACATCTTTGAAATTAAAAATCTATGTTTGACTATATATGCAATGCATCTACCTAATTAAAAAACAACACCAGCAAAAAAGCTTAGATTTAGTTTCTAGTCTTCTTTCGGTGTGTAAACTTTTTATTTCAAAAAACAGATTTTAACTGTCTCTAGCAATTGCATCCTGCTGTGTTTAGTATTGCCCCTGCTGTGTGTGTTCAGATCAAGAAAAGGCATCTCACTGAGGTCCTGACCTCTTATGGTCTTTAAAATTCCCAGAACCCATTTTGAAAGAGCATAATTTTTATTTCCTGTTTATTAAATGCGGTCACTGCACAAACAGAGAATGATCCTGCTTAACCTATGTAGTTTATGGCTGAAGCAAGTGGCCAAAGTAGTGTGTTTTCACTACTGGGGATTAAACCATATTACATTCAGCATAGCTGGGATCCAAGTTTCCCTTCCACCTACCTGTAATTTGAAGGAGACCTGACACATTTTCATGCCCTCACTGGAGAAGGTTGCTAGATTTAATCCTGCTCTTTTCCATACTTCATTGTTTCTGAACATCTTTTTCAGTTGGGGCAAATGCAGGCCCAAAGAGATGAGATTAAAAAAATAATAATAATAACAAAAGAAGAAGAAAATCCCCCAGAGCAAAGCCTAATAAATGTTATTTGTTAGCACTTTACCCTTGTTTGGCCCTGTTAAGGCTTGCATCAAGTGTAATGCAGGGTGCAATTGGCTTTATGCCGCGAGTGGACCCCCCACTGTTCTTCTGGTCACCCCAGGGGGACATTTATCACAAGAGAGAGAGCAATTACAGTGCAGTTAAACTCACTGTAGTAAATCTTGGTTTTTAAAAAGAGAGCTAACTTTGTTGTTGCAGGTTTGCCTGTATTTCATTAGTTTTGCAGCCCTTGTGCAGTCTGCGATATGGCCTGGTATGGTGACACAGTGACGCTGTCTCCTTTAATTATAGATAGTGCTTATTTATAATGTATGACCAATTTTAATAAAAGGATATGCTTTAATATTAATAGCCCTTTGTATCCTACATATGGGACCCAGTTTAAGGATCTTTATCTCTCTTTTTCCCTCTGCTCCCTTCTGCTGCAGCAAACCTGCGTCCAGGGGCTGAACAGAAAGTGGTCTTCATCACTGCACGAGTCCACCCTGGGGAAACACCATCTTCTTTCGTGTGCCAAGGTGAGTGTCTGCATGAAGATGGCCGATCTGGCAAGAACTGGTTTCCTATCAATGCATGTCTTGCATTTGCATAGCTTCAGATATGATAGAAGGCTGAGTTTATAGAACCATTGAATGGTTTGGGTTGGACAGGATTATCGAGATCCAACCCCTCTGCCATGGCCAGAGGCTCCGCCCGCTAGACCAGGTGCCCATTCAGCCTGGACTTGAACCACTTCCAGCAGTGTGGGATTCCACAACTTCACATGATGTTGTTTTTTTTCCATGTGAGGATGTAAGCAGAATTTCTCACCTCTATCCAGCTGCCTGTCTTCTTGGGGGCAGTGGGAATATATTATCTCTGAATCTTGTGAATACTTGCTGAACTGGGTCAGAATTAGATAGTGGACTCTGAAGCTATTCAGGAAGAACTGACAGTCACACTCAAATATATGCAAAGTGATCATGTTAAGGCTGTTTTTGTTTGGAAAACAGGCTGGAAAAGCTCTGGGAGTGACTCTTTGTGAACTGCTTATGTTTTCTTACTGTGTACTGTCTTCAGCTTCTTTTCCACCACAAAGCAATGACCCTAGTTCTCCAGTTTAATTTGAAGAGGCCTCTATTTATCTGAAGCTGCTGCTCTGAGGAGCATAGCTCCCAGTGGCTGACAGCTGTTCCCTGCACAAAACCTTCCAGCTAAAAATAGAAAGCAAGTTGCCCAGCTTGTATGTGTAAAGAGTTGTAAATCTCAGGCTTGTGGGTACAAAGAAATAAATAATCCTGCCATGCGTCCATATAACTTCATTGTGTAAGTCTGAAATATTGTACTTATGGTATGTGACTTTCTGCGGTGGTAAATTGTTGACGGTGTAAATCAACGTAACTTCCCTGAAGCCAAAGCAACATGCTAATTTACTACATCAGCTTGGATCTGGCCCTGCCTAGCCAATGAGTTGCAGCAATCAAGCATATGCAGTTTATTACATTGGCTGCTTGTAAAGCCGCAGATTGGTTTACAACCAGCCCCATCAGTACCTAAAGACCTTGGTGGGAAAGGTCTGGCACTGTTCTGTAGTCTTCTCTGTGCTCTCCTCATCCTGGCAAGATCCTATGTCTGGCATCTCTCTAAGGCAAAAGGTCAACAGCTGCCACTTCTGCTGTCCTAGCCCAATGGGCTAACGGGACATGAGGCCTCTTCTTGCCAGCTTGTGGAGCAGCAAAGGTAAAACCCTTCCTTCAATAAAATGGCACTTCAGGCCGAGAGCAGAAAAACTCAGCGAGTTTTCCATCTCCTGTGGTGGCCCAGTCAATGCAGGGCATTATAGTTCACATGATGTTTGTTAATGAATATGGATTTTTAATTGGATGCTTTGATTCTGTTTGTGGCTGCTGGCGTAGCCCTGTGAAATGAGGGCTGAGGCATGCTGCTGAGGTGGTACTTTGGAAATGACGCTATTTTATTTTGATAATGGAGAGTTTATTCAAAAGGGAAGGGAAAAATAGAATGTGAAAAAGCAGGTGGCACCCTTAGCCTGATGAAATAACTGCCTGGAAGTCATGCTCTGATTGCCTCAGAGAAATGAGGTGTTTTGTAGGAAAAATTAAAACAAAAAAAGAGGGGGGGGAGGTGGAAAATAAGAAAAAGGGGGGGGGGCATCTTTGAGAAGCACATCAGAAACTTGCTGTGACTGCAGTTATAATACACGCTTGACTCGCTTGGAAATGCAAGGATCTGAAGGCACTGAACTCCGCTGTGCATTGAGCCATTCTGCCCAGCACAGATGAAGCTGCCTTGGGTGTATAATTAGCGTCAAGGCAAGTAGAAATGGCAAACATTTCAACGCCATTGCTGTGTTGTTTCTAGCATTGCCAAATGTGAAATTGGTTGCTTGCTCCATCTTTGGAAACTTTTGTGTGGGAGGGTCAAAAAAAGGATTAAACGGATCCCTTTGGCAGTCAAGTGAGGGCCCAATGAGGAATTTTATTTTGGAGTCTTGGGAAGCATTTTGGCAGAGTTGAGTGTTGCAGATATAATATCCAAATGCCAGCCCAGTGCATGTAGAATGTGTCAGATTTTTGGGGGTTTTTTGGTAGAGAGATTTCTCCTAGAATGTTTGATTGTGCTCACCACCTGAAGCATTAAGATATGGAAGCTAATCCCAAAGATTCCCCAGGTGCAAGCAGCAACTTGTATATGGAACAGCAGAAATGCGACTGCTGAGGCCTGGAGAATCAGCCAGCAGGGGAATAGATAATTAGTTACAAGCTTTCTTTTTTAGTTTTTTTTTTTCTTGGGTTTCTTTCAGTTCATGCACTGTCTTCCTCTTTAAAGCTCTAAGCTCATAACTAACTCCTTCCACATTTTTCATACCTGTCTTTGAGCTAGCCAAGTCTCCTCCTGCCCTCTTTGGCCTGTTCACTGTTAAGGATATATAGATGTTGTGCAATCCAAACACCAGCTTCCTGGGGCTTGGCAGAAGTTCCCTATTACATCTTCCATTTTTTGGTTAGGCAAGATACTCTGATGAGAAGGAAGTTGTCTAGCCTTGAAACATCAGGGTATACTTGTTCCTGGCTGTTGGTCCTTTGTCCCACAGATTATGGCTAAGCAAGGATCTTTGTATTCTTGTGGAAAAAGACCTTTGGGTCTCTCTGTTCAGAGTTGTATTGTTTTTGTGTCATCCTGCTTCACATTATTTTATGAAGAATCCACTGAAAATGGCATTTTGGATACAAATACCCTGGAATCTGTACAAGTGTTGTAAACTTGGATACACACCTCTGTCTCCTTGCAGCTGTGGAGCACTTGCAACGGTAGCCAGACCTCACTAGAATCATTAGGCACCACATCCAGCAGTTTAAAAACAAGTACTATAATATTTCACACGTAGCACAGCTGCTGAGCTGTAGCTCACTTCCTTAAAAGGTAGACAAAACCCCGCAGGGCCTCTTCGTAGAAAGATAGATTAAGAACCTTTTGTTTCTGTTTTGGTCTTTTAAGAGTTATTACGATGCTTCTGGTTAGCCTTTTTAGGAAGCTTTCCTGACAGTTCTTAACTGCTTGTTGTGAAGTTTGGGGATGGAAATGGAGAGTTAGTCACCAAAGATTACATTCACATGAGTACCCTTAACATCCAAAGGTAGGATGGTGCTCTCCTCAGGCTGTGACAGTTGCCTGTGTTATGTTTGGGGATGACTAAGTTAGGAGTAGGGTCTAAGATGAAGAGGACTGTTGCTTTCAGTTTGTTATTTGACCATTTTCTAGCCAACTGGAGTCACTGCTGCTCCTAGAGGGCTTTTTATAGTGCAAGACAAAACAGTGCAAATTTATTTTACACTTGAATTCATCTTTCATGGGCTGTCCAGATTTCTGAGGGATTGTTCTGAAGTTGTGGGTTTAGATTCTTTTCCTTTCTTAGATATTTTCCTTCATCCCCCCTATCTCTCCCCCCCAGTATTTTTATTTAAGAAAAAGTATGCTATTTTCTGTCTTCCACATGATAGTGTTAAAAAGAGTAAATTACTAACTTTTACAGATTGGGTCAGATGTCAAATAATGCATATGTATGTAGTGTGCACAAGTATGTGTCAGTAAAATCTGTACAAGTTCCTACCCTCTGAACTCTGGTGATAAACCAGCTTTCCAAAGGCTTGGATTTTACCCAGGATCTGATGAAAGGAATATTTCTCCCCACCTCAGTATCCTTACAGTCTTATTTTCCTCCCTTTGATTGTTAGGTTTTATTTTCTTTGTAGGAGATAAGCAACTGTCTGTCACTATTCATGTCCATGGAAAGCTGTAGCAGATGTGGTGCTTACCATGGTCTGTCCTGTATGATTTGTTTGTGGTCAGCTGTCAGGAATTGCAAGCTTAAGCATGTCTAGATGAATGTAGTCAGACATATTCTTTCCTCGGTGATTTAGCATGTTCTATTAGTAGGATATCATTTGTTGTCCCTTTTAATGTGTGTATCAGCATGACATCCACTGTGCCCTTCTAAATGCAAAAAATGAAAATTTGTACCCTACATGTTTTACTTTAATATAGTTTGCCAGGCTGGGAGCTCAGCCCAGAATGGAAGTCCTGGTGCAAGAGGGGAGGGAGAGGGATCCCACAGCTGGCTTTGCAGATGCAAAGCATCTTGTACTAAGTGTAATTTGACCTGAGGTTGACCTTGAAGTTTATAGGCTGAATAGGGAACAGCCATTAAAAGGAAAATATAAGGAGAACAGACACCTGGGACTCTTATCCATAAGAAATGGAGCAAAAATGACTTTTCAATCAATCTTTTTTCATTACAGTTGCTTAAATGAATGCTCCCTCTCGCCTCACCTTAATTGAGATGATATGAAATGAAAAACCAGACTACACTGGGCAATGTCTCTTGGTTTTCTAACATGCACAGTCTGTGTTTTTAATACCTACCATCTTGTCACCAGAGGGCATGAAAAAATCTGAAAACTTTGGTACAAATTTTCATTCTAAGTTTAAAGAATGGGGTAAAAGAGAGCATACTGCCTAAAAACAAGTCTCCCACCAGCTCTCTCAGAAGTACTGCTGTTGCACAATAACTCATTGGACTAGTAGATTATTGAACTTTCTCCCTATGCATTTAAGGTCCTCCACATGCTATGAAGGATTTTATTCCTGGACAGATTCCAAGATGGCATCTTGTTTTCTAGGTCACTTCATGGAGGCAGTATCTTCAAATTCTTTGAATTTGATCCTGCAGGATCCCTGAAGGAGTTAGTAAGACAGGTTCCTTCAATATGAGTGGAGCCTACTTTTTTCTTTTGGTATTATTTTTTGCTTGTGTGAGAAGAGTAATTCTGAAACTTGTTGCTCCTACTTGGAATTTTAGCCAAATTCTTTTATTACTATGGAGGAGTAAGTAGTTTGGGTTAAAAGCTGCTGTTTTCCTTCCTTCACTAAGCATAAATCTTTTGAGCATTAGGACATACGTGATAGTAAGTGAAAGACAGGATGGGGCATATTTTAAATGCAAGAGTAAATGCAGCTAATGAAAACTTTACATGTGAAAAGTCCCTCTCTGAAGTACCAGAGATGATGACCTCACTTAGCTGTTTCCAGGGGATAAATTTCTCCTAAAGAAATGAAACTGAGTTCTGTGAGCATTGGTATAGGATGATTTTATAAGCAGCATTACTGGAGAAAAACAATGAACCCAGAAAATGCCTGTTGTGGTAATGATGGGGCCTTCAGTCATCATCTGCCACATTTCATACCAGACTGAATTTGCATCTGAATAAATGTATGGGTTGCATCAGTTCTGACCTCACTTAATCTGCTGTACTGTTCCTTCTAGCAAGCCAAATAATCTCAATATTTCAGCATTTTCTACCAGAGGAGGAAGCAAAATAGGATTCCATAGAGAGTGGGGATCTTCTGTGTGTGTGTGTTATATTACTGCAAAGTCTCAATTCTATCTGCCAAATGAGAGACTGTAAACAAACACTCGGGTTCTCCTGGCTACTTCTAGATTCAAAGTGTATGGCTCCATATGTATAAAAGCTTAGTTTGTCATTCACCTTTGAAGGTGGGGTGCTCTACCTAGGCCATGAAGGAGGCCTGTGGGTGCTCTCTGATCCAGGAATGCCCTTTGTGGGGGTTGTTTCCAGTGTTTTAATTTGTGGGCTGTATTACTAATACTGAAGAGAACTGAATTAAACATAAACTCCACTTTGAGTTATATACTCTCTTGCTACCTAAAAGGTTCAGACATGGAAGCTTCCATCCCCATTTCAATACTTTACCCTTTTGCAGACCTCCTTTTTTACGTGCAATCCAATAGGAAATGCACAGTTCCACCCCATAGGCGATTGCAGATATTGCAGAAAGCAAATTCTATAAAATGGATTATATTCTGCATGCATAAGTTGTGGCAGGAGAAGACAAAAGACTCTCCTGTTCATTTAGCTGCACGTGCAAGTGGTGAGGGAGCACAGGGAACAGAAGCTGCAGTTCATGGTCTCTTTTATAGGGGTTCAGGAAACCAAGTCATGAGAAGCAGATAAAGACAACAGAATTCAATAGCCTAACCATGAAATGAGCTGCAGGGCTCTCTTAAAGTTGTTAGATTGCATTCATCCTTCTCACCAAGATTTTTTTTTTCTTTAAGTGCACAGCTCCTAAGCTTTAATACAAAGGGAAACATATTCTCCTTGACTTCTAAAGCAACATGAGGAACACAATTGTCTGTCCCCTGTAAATCTCCTGAATGGGATTTCAGTATGAAGTATCCCAGGAGACAGAGAGGTTGTTCTGAGAATATAAAAGATCCATATTGGTGTAATGGCAATAAAAGCTCCTCTTAAAATTGTGTTGATGTAAATAGAATGTTAGATGAATTTCTGCTAACCTGAAGTGACATTAGCTTTTACAAGATACCACAGGTTTTGAATAAATTTGCTATGGTGTCAGGCAGGTATGAGAGGTTATACACCTAGTTTCCTGAGCTGGAGGAAATGTACAATGAGGATAAAGTTCTCTGGCTATAGAGGTGTGTGATTTACTACTCTCTTACCATGTGTGTTCTGGATGTGCCAGGAAACCCTTACACAGAAGAGGAGAAGGTATGATGGTGGCAGGGTGGGTAGAGGGGTTGTGGAGATTCCAGAGTCTGCAAAAGGAAGGAATCTCCAGAGCTCTAGAGAGCAGGACTGCCTCTGAGAGAGAAGCCATGTTATCTGTGGAGAGAAGGTGGTTGTGTGGCTAAGACACAGCTTCTCACCAATAGCAGAACTTTCTGCCTCATCTCTTCCATCCTATTGGTGGTAGCGGAAAGAGAAAATTGGACTCGCCAGGCAAGCTCACTGCCCCTAGCCTAGCCCTGCTCACCTTGCATCTTCCAGTAGGAAAAATGGATCAGTCCTAACTCCTCACCCTGGGACAGCAAGGTCAGCTTTGCCTACGCAGCTCAGAAATGTCAAGTGCCTTTGTTTGATTTAGTTTGCCCTTTGCCCAGGGCAGGCCTTCGACTACCTCTGCTTAACTAATCCTCTTCACAATAATCAGAGAGCTAAAAAAGCCTTGGGTCTTCAAGGGGAAGAATTGAGAAATGCTTCACTATACAACAGGCAAATTTACTTTGTCTCTGGGTGGGATTGCCCAATTAATCTCTTAAACATAACGGTTTTGCAATGTTTCTTGACTGCTCATACTTTTGAATAACATTACCTTAAAGGTCATTTCCTTTCAGCCCTAACCAACCTACCTACCTCTAGGGCACAGAACATCATCTTTTTAACAGTCTACTGTGGCACCATGCTCATGTCCAAGGATAGAAAAAAGATAAAATATTGATTTATCTGAACTTCATGGTCACTTGTCTTTCTTTAATATGGCCTGGTTATTCCACTGCAAATTGCAGTCCAAGTGGATTGTAGAGATCAGAGAGGTTTTCTCTGTGTATTCCTCTGTATGGTCATGGGCAGCAAATCCTGCACTTCTAGGCAGTGATATAATGCCAACAGATCTTTTCTGGCACTACCTGGGACAGCAGGCCCTCTGGAAGTGTTAGCTAATACATTGCTTGTGGCATTGCCTGCTGAGTCCCTGGCTGTGCAGCAGGCCAACTGGCCACGGGCATTCACTGTATCATGTATGCAGGTTTTCCTAAATTGGACTTCGCATTCATGGGTCAAAGAGTGCTGGAGCATCTGTCGTTACTGAAATCCCAGGCAGAAATCTTGAAGTCCAGCCCCAGTTGATTTTCACTAGGGCGTGAATATGCAAAAATCAGAACATGACTGTAAAGATCACAGGAAGTTTGGGGATTGTCTTTAAATCCCATTTGCATGGCTCTAATGAAAAAAAGAAACTGCTCCGAATAAGTGACCATCATTGGTTTCAAGGAATCTAATTTGTGAGATGAAGCTCTTTCTGTAAGTGCAGCAGTGTGTGCTACCTGTACTGATGGAGCTGCAGGTGTGGTAGTGTTATGTCAGGCTTCACAATTAGGAATCTCTTCTAAATTTCTATACTTTTCCTTAAGCCTTTTCCATTCTCCTTCTGTAACATCCCAGCTCTTCCTCACAAGTGATACTAATCTTGTCGGTCTATTGTTTCCAGCTTTGTCTTCTGACCCTTTGTTCTTTGCCTGCCCTGGCTGGGTTCAGCTGAATTGAATTTTTTTTTTTTTTGGTTTTCATTTTGTTTTCAGTTCTTTTATCTCTGAGGTGCCCTGCGCTTGCCTTCTTGCTCCTCCTGCCTTACTATAGCTGCTGCTCTGAGGAGCCAGCATTCATATGTGACTAGGACTTGGCCACTGGAAACTTTTCTTGACACAAGGGCACCTGGGTGAAATTCTTCCTCTGCCCCTGCACAGATTGCTCACGTGCTTTGTGTGTGTGTTGTTGCAAGGTATTGTGTACATGTTTATAAGAGGCATGTCTTCTTGACTTCTGTGGTTTACTGAGGAAAGGGCAAAAAGCTTGCTTGGAGGGTGAGAACGAGATGAAACCAGGCTTCTGCCCCAGACAATAGCCCTTTAGAGGTTGTCTGCTCTGTCAGTGCAGTCCTGCTTCTCTAGACTCTAAGGATGTGGAGGAGAGGTAATGGGGCACATGCCCCAGCCAAAATTCTTTACCAGTTCTGCTTCACTTTATGTGCAAATGAGCAAATTTTTATTAAACTCTTTGTAGGTGGGCAAGTGTGGATTTAGGGTGGTTTTTGAACAGTGGCACACACCTCTAAAAAGCCACCCTCCCCAGGAAGGTTTGTTTCTTAGTGACACATGTGACCCCTAAGTGACAATTTCCAGATGTGTCCTGTACTGTTAGTTCAAGGATCTAATTTACCTAGTACAGGTAGTACTAATTACCTAGTACTCTCTACAGGTTGCAGAGAGGCAGGAGTCCATCTATTCTCCCAAGTCACAAGCAATAGGACTAGAGGAAATGGCCTTGAGTTGCACCAGGGGAGGTGCAGATTGGATATTAGAATAAAAATTTTAGTGGAAGGTTTATTAAGCATTGGAATGGACTGCAAAGGGAAGCAGCTGAGGCACCATCTCTGGATGTATTTAAAAGATGGGGTGTCATAGTGCTTAGTGACATGGTTTAGAGATAATTTTTTTTATCAGAGTTAGGTTGATGGCTGGACTAGATGAACTTAAAGGTCTCTTCTAACCTAGACAATTCTATGATTCTATATTCAGCAAATGGTAACAGAACCCTGGTATCCATGCTTTGATTTGGAGGTTATGATTTTAGTCTTTGCTGCTGCAAAATGTTAGACTATAATTGGAGATGGATGAAAAATAATTAATTTTATTTTTTTCTTTTAATGCCACAGGTTTTCAATGACAGCACTTTATTTCAAATGTCTTGCAAGCTCACTGTTATTTTTCTCTTATTTTTCCTTTCTCTCTTTTTTTCTTGTCTCCTCACTTTTTGTCACTTTATACTGAATGAAAAAAATATGGGGGCAGGAAATAAAAAAGCAAGCTAAAAATCTGTCACTGTTCAGTTAAAAGGAGGAAAGGAAAAGTCTGTAGGTCTTCTTAAGATAAAGTTTCTTCCAGATTTTCAAAGTTTACTTCAAAATGTTTAGCCAGTGTATTACATACAGCAATATAGGATAAACCTGGACCCTGCCTTATGTTTTATGGTCAAATGCAAGACAGGTCTTTGGGTGACATCTACAAAAAAGGGGCAAGTTCTTGCTCACTAGGGCCTCTGCTTACCCAAAAAGGAGCTATTTCTAGCATGTGGGAAAGATTTCAGTGGTCACAGTTATCAAATTTCTACTGCTGTGGTGGCTTTTGTGCAGCACTAATCACCACTGTGGCTAAATAACCTTACCAACCCCAGTGCTTGGTGTCATAATAGCACAGTGAGAACAGGAGGGTGGCTAATTCCCTGGTACAGGAGAAGCCATTCAGCCTTGCTGAGCTTTAACCATCTTCTGTCAAACAGGAGACAGTCTGACACAGAATCAAGAGTGCAATAGGAAAATGCTGTGACCCAGCCTTCCCCCAGAGGTACCATCTTTCCAAAGCTGGGTCTGCCTCATCCTCCTGAGGAAAAGCAGGGAACAGCAAGCTATACTGTCCTCGGTCAGAATGGGGAACCCCCTGGAACCAAACCCCTAATTCAGTACAGGCTGGTTGCCAGCCCTGCACTGGAGACAGCAGCTGGGAAGGGGCTGCCACAATGTTCAGCTAACAGACCCCACTAGTGGCTTTGAAATCAACTCTTATTTTTGCAGTGTGCATGTCAGTCTGGGGTCTCATTTCGTCCAACATTTTCAGGGACACTTCTCCCTTCTGATGCTTGTATCTTTCATGCAGTAAAAGAAGCTGTTGATCAAAGTTAAATTTACCCTTAGGATGTTAAAATTCAGCCCAACTCTTCAAGGTAGAAAGTTAGACACTCTTTGCCCCTGGTTACATGTGAACTCTGATTTTTCTTCTGCCTAGCAATGTTCCTAATGGCCAAGGATATGAGGGAAATAGCACCTTGACATTAGCTTATGCAGTCACAGTGCTGCCAGAGTTTAAACCCATTGCTGCAAAGTGCTTGGGGAGAGCTTCTGTCTGAGGGCCTGCTGGCACTTGAGAGTTCATTTGCATCTGAGGCAGGCTGTGAATGTGGAGTGCAATAGAACATTTCTTGAGCTATTCTTATTCTGGAACAAGAGCATCTTATTCCTTCTTAGTTTAATATGCTTCAAAGTAGATTCTGCAATAAGACTGTCTCCAAACAGAATTCTTGAGGAAATGGTGTTTTTTTCTTCTTCCTAAAATGGCAAAAACAAAAGCCCCTCAATACTTAGAGGAGCCCTGGAAGTTATATCCTGTTAACTTCCTCCTTTGTGCTCTTCAGATGGAAACCTGTACTTTATACCCTCCTGGAGAATTTTACCTCTTCACAAGCAGAGAAATCAGTTGCTTGTGGTGGCCTTTCTCACATGAGGACAGTTTTGTCTCTGAATATTCCCTCTCCACTGCTAATTACCATCATCTTTAGGACCTGCAGCAGGACTCCATTTTTACCGCAAGATTTTCTTTGGAGATGAGGTGGGGGCTTATGACATTTTCTGCTGCTTAGCAGCCAGAAGCACATCTCTACTGACAGGGAGTGGCCCTAATTTATTTCTGTGGAGCTTGTTCTTGCCTGTATATCATGCAGTAATATGATAATAAATAAAAGAACAGATCCATCCCCACTGGTGAGGGGCAGAGCAGAGCATTTTTCCTCATGTAGGGATATGATTTTTTTGTGTTTTTTCTTTAAAACAAACAAAAAGAAACCACAGGGGAAAAAAAAAAAAAACCAACAAAAAACCCAAACCTTTTTCCTTTCGGAGCCCAGTACAAGCAGCTATCCAACAAGTTCCCTTCACCACCACTGGAAACCACTTACAGATACACAACTTTCATCTCAGATTCAAGGGGAGAAAATTCAGATGCAGCCAGCATTTTCTTGGCCAATGGATCTTCCCAGAGGATTAGCTTTTTGTTTAATAAATCTAATAAATCACTCCTTTTCTTTTTTTCTTTTTTTTTTTTTTCTCCCCTAGCAGTCTGGTCAGCTCATGAGTCACCCAGAAGTAATTCAGGTGTTGCTTCCAGTCCTTGCTTTCATTGTTTGCCAAGACTGAAGTTAGAGACTTTACTGTGCAAATGGACTTCTTTGACGTTGATTAGAACTGCTCAACCTCTACTACCAACTTGCATGTATCAAAGGGGAAATGAGTCATAGAATTGTTAGAGTTGGATAAAGATCGAGTTTCAACCCCCCTGCCCTGGGCAGGGACACCTCCCACCAGACCAGGTTGCTTAAAGCCCCATCCAGCCTGGCCTTGAACACCTCCAAGGATGAGGCATCCACAACTTCCCTAGGCAACCTGTTCCAGTATCTCACCACCCTCCCAGAATTTCTTTCTGGTATATAATCTAAATCTCCCCTCTTTCAATTTAAAGCTGTTACCCCTTGTCCTGTCACTCCACTTCCTGACAAAGTGTCCCTCTCCAGCTCTCCTGTAGGCTCCCTTCACATATTGGAAGGCTCATACAGATGGATACAGATCTACTTTTGTCTCACATACTGTTGGTTTTGCTTGTGCAGTACTTTTAGATACCTTTCTGAGGTGCACACCCAGAGCAAGTAGAGAGCTCACACTAGCTTCAGGAGAAAGGTAGCCACCTCTTGGGTACAGCAAAAAGCCGATGCCACTCTTGCCTTTCTCAGGCCTAGAAGGCAACCACAGGAAAGTATAAAGTAGCTCTTTATTGAATTAACAGGACTCTCTTTTTCTGAAATCTGATGGTTGCTCATTTTAGAATTGTTGCTTTACTGGGCAACATCAGCACTGCATGGTGCCCATGGCTTAGTGCCCTGCTCTGCTACAAGAGTCTTACAAGTGACTTTGCCTGACTGGAAACAGGCAAGCCACCTTGCACCTTTTTACTTGATTCAAATGGAAGGACAGGAAAATTCTATAAAAGTGAAACAGTATAAATTTCAAACCTAGTAAAGTGGAAATCAATGAAGCAGCCAAAAGCCACTATTACAGCTGGCTTAGTGTAAGTTTTCACATATCAGAGTAACCAGAAAGTGATCACTTCACTTGTCCCTGCAGGAGAAATCAGGGCAAATAGTCGTGCAGGTTTCCTATAAGTGCAGGCTGTCAGCTGCCATGTTAGATAATATATGTATGTGCCATCTCTGGATAGGAATGGCAAAGCAGCAGCTCCAGTAGAGGTGAGCAGCTGGGGTTCAGTCCTAAAGAGTGAACACCTCAGCTCTTCAGCAGAATGGAGTAAACTTCTGAGCTGGTGCACAAGAAAATGCAATGCAAGCATGTAACTCCCTGCGTTCCTTGCAGCTCAGGTTCCTGCTTTGTTCTGAATCCTGCATGTACATCCTCTTGAGAGACTCAGAGTGTCAGGGCACCACATTGTTCATGGGGGCACCTCCTTCCCCATGTCCTCTTGCTCCTTTCCAGCAATACGTGTCCTACTTTCATACTGTCTGTAGGTTACACCAGAAGTTTGTCTAGTTGAATAGCACACTTGTGGCAGTGACCAACAACAAGTGCCTTCAGATTATTAAAGGTGAAGGCAAACTAACAGAGATGATCCTCGATATAGTCTTGCAACACTACAGCTGGAACAAACTCCAAAGGATAGTTGTGAATGACTGACCCTGCACAGTGCCTCTCTGGTCTCTACCACACAGCTTCCTGTGCCTGCCCGGTTCACACCTATTGCTTCTGGGTCTCTGCTTTACTAAGCACCATGTTTGCAGATGTTGGAAATCATTTTTAGAATGTGTTTGAAAATACATATTTTTCATTTTTTCCCTATCATATTTATGTAATGCCCTTTTTCTTTTTCACTGTGTATTAGACTTTCATATGTAAATGTATTCTTCGTCTCCCTCCAGAGAAATCTACCTTTTGCCTTCTTGGTTTATAATACATTTTTTGCTTGGGCTGATCTATCCATCTTAAGGCTTCTGTAGTTCTTATTGCTACCATAGTTAATGCTGTCAGACTAAGAGCACAATGTAGCTGCTTGCTTGTGCTTACTGAACATGCAAAACAGCACTATGTGAAAAGCCCACAGGGGAAGTGTTAGGTAAAACTGGTCCATTTCTCTATTCCCAGTGTCCGCCTTTGTTCAACTAGGTATACTGAAAACCCAAAGGTTTCCCAGACCCCAGAGAAAGGCACTGCTGCCAGATTGCGAAAAGGTAACTCTGGACATAGGGAGTGGTGAGATAATTGAGAAAAAGTCTTGAAAAAATACATATCCTCATCTTTGGCTGTTCTTTCTAATCCAGCAACCTTCAGTGGTTTCCCAAGTAGAACAAATTCTGCTTAGTCATAGAATGGTTTGGGTTGGAAGGGACCTTAAAGGTCATCTAGTTCCAAACACCCTGCCATGGGCAGGGACTCCTTCCACTAGACCAGGTTACTCAAGGTCCCATCAGCCTCATCTTGAACACTTCCAGAGATGGATCATCCATAGCTTCCCTGGACAATCTGTGCCAGTGTCTTACCACTCAGTAAAGAATTTATTCCTAATATCTAATCTGAATCTACCTTCTTTCAGTTTAAAGCCATTACTCCTCATCCTACTGCTCCGCTCCCTGATAGAGTCCCTCCCTATCTCTCCTGTAGGCCTCTTTAGGTATTGGAAGGCCATTATAAGGTCTTCCTGGAGTCTTCTGCAGTTCAGGCTGACCAACTCTCAGCCTGTCTTCGTAGCAGAGGTGTTCCAGCCCTCTTTGTGGCCCTCTTCTGGACTCATATCCAGGGTCCATAAAAGAGTTTCTTTTTATCACTTACACCACTGGTGCAGGCTACTTTGGAAACTTTACAATTGTGGTGCAGTCTCATTGCTGGTCCTGGAAGGGTTTCTGAATTCCACATGTCCATTTGTCACAGAGGGGAAAAGAACGGCTATCTTCTAGGCTCTGGGGAGCTTTGCTGGGTTCTGGGTGGAGCAGCAACAACATAATGACCTAGATAGTTGTTTGTTGGTTTGTTCCGTTGTTTTTGTGTGTTTTTTTTTTCCCTTTAGCTCTGAATAGTAAACTGGCAAATGAAGTGATTTTCTGTTTCTGTTTTTCCCCCCTCTTGCTTAGTGCTGCGTGAGCCATTGGTGTACAGCTGAAACTCCTCTTTAGGGCCATGGTGAAAAGACTGATATTTTGTTAGTAGGAAACAATACAAGGATGTCCAAGTTAATTCTGCCAAGTTATATGCTCGCTTAACTCTGGTTCATACCTTCAGGATCTTTCAACACTTGTGTCTATTTTGCTCCCCTTTGCAATCAAAAGCCTCTTTTCTGGATGGCAGACCTCTTGTCTTGTACCTCAGGGAAGATGGGATCTCCTGCATATTTCTGTTCAATTCTAAGGATTAAATCTTAGCTGTATTCGACATTAGTTAATTCTGTAAAATTTGTGGGCCATAATCCACCAAGTGTTTTTAGAGCTGTCTGGAGGACTCACACTCATGGGAAGACAGACTTTGAATAATAATGACTGAACACATCATCTTCTGAAGCAACATCTTTAGAATGATTCTGATAAATCCCAAGTAATTCACTAATAAAGCACGATCATCTGATCCCTGCAGTGTTTCTCCAGGAACCCTTTTGTTTCTTCCCAGGAGGAAAAGAGAGGCATCATCTAGGGAGTACTGGTGGGCTCATTCTGATGCAAAGAGAACTCCAAGCTCCTTACGGCATATTAGGAAAATTAAAGAAAACAAAGCCAACCAACAAAGCCACCCACTCAGTCTGTGCTGTGCACTGAATTTATGAGCCCTTCAGGCAATCCTGCAGCAGCTGTATACTTCTGCCGGTACGTCCTCTCTTTGACAGCCTGACATGTTCTTTCAAGTCAATTCCACAGGTCTTTGCTGTTGTGCCAGTTTTCCTGGAGAACTGTATGACTGTCCTCTGGGCCTGGGGCAGATTAGCTTGTAGTTCAGCAAGCTACATCAGCTATCGGGTACTTAAGTGGTTGAGGTATGGGCTCATCACTACAGAGGTCAGGAGGCAGTCTGCTCCCCTCTGTTCAGTCTTGCACTTTTTACCAGACAAATCCAGACTTGGCCTCATTCTACTCCCCTGCATTGGTCTAATTTTCTTGAAGCTAGTGTGGGTCCCATGGCTGTAAGGAACAGGAGAGGCTGATACCATGAAATAATGGGGGAGATTAACCCAACGTACCACCTGGACTCACAGTGCATAGCAAGTGCTGCTGGAGAGGGCATACAAATCCCATGTGCTTAGAGCTGCAGTGGGATGAGGTGGTGCAATTAAAACCCTACTACTTCTCTGATCAAGTCCTCAAGCAACCTGCTGCTGCCATGAACCCTCAAGTTTGAAGCTGTTGGGAATCTAGCTTTTTCCTTTGTTGTATGTCTTTTTCTAAAGCCTGAAAAGACCCACAATCCAAATCAATGGCATTAAAATGAGTCCTGATGCCATGAATTGTTGGTTCCAACAAACGAGAGAAAGGGTCAAACTGCTAAGTTCCTTAGGATCTCTATCTGTTAAACTGCCAGAGCATTAGAGCAATTCATAAGGCATGCTAGAAGACTGTTTTATCGGCACATTCCATAAACAAGATCTAGGCAGTCTTTTGTAATGACACAATTGTTGTGGTCTCATCTCATTGTTTACTAAGGTCTTTATTTTCAGGCTAGAATAAAATATCTGGAGAATATTCATGTAGAAACTAGATGTGCCCTCACAAAATACCTAGTTGTCTCTTTTTGGTTGACAATTTTAAGAAGCAAAATTAAAATACCACATTTTACCTTTCCCAGGTGATCTTGTGAAGGGCTTAGCACCACCTACAGTTTTTGGAACACTTTCAGCACTCCTTGATTTTGTTGGGAAGAAAAGACGACAGCAGAGCTGAGAGTACTCAAGCCTGCGTTTCTGAAGTGACTCGCAATTCTGGTTTTCTCTGTTACTGAAAGGTTTTCCATCTTGACCTCCACAGGGCTGGTTTTTAGAAAGTACTTATCTTTGAGGCAGAGGGAGGAGGGAATGAACTGTCAGTGGCACAGATCTCTAGTGACAGCTGGGTGAAAATAGAAAAGTTTCAGAATTTGCTCAACACCTAGCAAACCCTTCTTGTTGCCACTTGCCACATTTCCAAGTGCAGTCCGCACCACTGAGCTTCATGAGTTTGTTTGAAAAATCCATCTGCTGGTTTTGGCCCCAAAGATGCTAGCTTCGCTGCCCTGCAAATCTGGCCATTGCTGTCTCAAGTTGAACATACTGAAATAGCAGACTCTGGTAGCAACCTGCCAAAAATCAGCAGTGCTAGAAACCAAAATCAGTCATTCTGGCTCCTGGTCCCACATCCTAGTCACTGGGAATGCCAACTTTAATTATGTTTTACTGGCAACGTATATCTATATCTTTTCAGTACTGAATCAGGATGTTGTGCTCCAGCCCAGCACCAGCACTCACATATCCTCCAAAGCAGATGTGAATCTTTTTATGAGGAAAGAGCTACAGCTCATAAAAATACATAGGAAATCCCAAACACTCATCACTTACCAACTTTTTGCCCTGAGCTGATTTTGCTTCTAGACTGTTGATTTGTGGCTGACACTGTTCCAGTCATATCCATTTCTTTACATAGTCTCCCTGTGTGAAACACATCTGAAGCACCGTGGTCTGGAACTCTTTGGGGTTTTGAGGAAATGTTTGTATGGTCTAAATGTAGTCATTTAGCAAAAAGAGTGGTAGTGTATGTGAAAGTTAGATGATGTAGGTGTGCCTCCTTTGTGTGAAAACAAAGAGTATCCATGGAAGAAAATAAATTTGGAGGATGTTTTCCATCCTGGTCTGTCCCATTCGTTCTCAGTCAGTAACACATTAAAATGGGCAAGAAGGTCTGCCTAGTGACATCATATGGTCCAGCTTATTAGCCAGTAGTACTAGAATGTTTTACTATGGCAAAGTATTCCTGAATCTTTATTATCTTTGCTATCTTAATATCATTTGGGGCTGTAATGGTAGAATTGTCTCCTGGATCCATGCAGTAATGTGAGAAGGATTTTAAAAACTTCATTGTGTGTTCCGAAAAGTAGTTTAAATGGATACCAAAATGGCCAGAATCTTATTTAATTATAGAGATGTAAAACAGTATAGAACTGCTACTCGCTGTCCTGACAAACTACGATTTGTTGATCTGTCTAAAGATACCTGCCACACACTTCTTGTCCTCCAGTAGAGACTTCATTATCCTCAGTTAGATCACTACATTCAAAAGGATATATCTGAGAAACCTGGGGAGTTGGGGTGGAGGTGAGAGGTTGGGATGCCCTGGTTTATGTTAGAGAATGACAGAGCAGTCTTTCTGTTTTACGCCAGCAGAACCTGTTTGGGAGGCTCTTGGCTGCCGGTCCCACCTCTTGCTTCCTTCACATGGATTTGCTTCAGCCACACCGAATGCCAACTTAATTATTTGTGGGACCCTATGCTGACTGGAGGCAGGAGGGAGAGATCAGGAGCAGTAACTCTTTAAACCTTCTTTAAAACAATTATTGTCTGTGTTTTCCGTGCACGTTAAAAAGTGAGTTAAAGTCTGTAGCACCTTGCTCTGCCATTTTAAATATTTGCAGCTAGCTACTATCCATTCCTTTGCATACAGCCCCTACAGCAGAAGCATGGTTTTCTCTGGAGCTGACATTAGCACTGTTTCACTGGGCTGGCAAAATGCAGTGAGATAGTGTGTTCCCTGGGAGACTGGCTGTTTTCCATTAATTTCACTGCTCTGGAAACAGGCCTAGCTGTAATGGCCTAACATATCTTAAAACAGGGAAATTACTAATTCAAGTCAGTGAGCATATTTTCATTTTAAAAGAGTAACAAATTAAATAAACTCCCTGCATTTTGCATTTGAGACCTCAGTGTTTCATCTGCTGTAATCTAATTCACCCATTCATTTCCTGCACATTCATTTTATCCCATTATTTGAGATTTCCTTTGCTTTTAATCCAGTGTTTTGAAGAGACATAGAGTTACAGCAGAAAATAGATAAGAGAGTAAATGGTAACTAAAAGAACAAATATGCCATAATATAGCTTGATGTGGTCTTAATCAATCTGCTTATCACAGCTGAATCCTTAAAGTTTGGAGTGCAACTTTTCTGTCTCAAGTTGATTCAAAATTCTTTAAAAATAGAGGTAGTGGGGCCATGTGTACAGTCCACAGGGACTCAAATCTTGTTTTGTTTTGTTTTGTTTTATCAATAACAATGATATTTGCACATAAAAAAACCCCACCAACCAATAAACAAAAATTGAAATGGCCATAGTGACCTAAAGAGTTTTTGTGGTGCTTTTAACCAACCATACTCAAGCAACAGATTCTTACTCAGCACTGAAATGTTTACTTGTCTAGTTGGGGACAAATTGCTCTGCAACCAAAAGGCTTGGTATTCTGGGAGAATCAATCAACCTTCTCGTTCTGTAAACTTTAGATGAACCATAACCAGGAATGCCTCTGGTGCACCTACAGCATCCTTCCTAGTGCTGTCTCACCTGCCTTGGTTGGCTCCTGTGTGCTTTGTCATGGGCAATTGTATGGCTTAGCTGTTGTGTTCCTTGAGAGCTTCCTGTCCATGGGAACCACTGGGAAAAATTGTTAACCTCTCTGCATTTTCTAAGAACTTGATTGATTTTCATCATATGGCACCCACAGGCCTGTCCTGGGGGAAGGTTTGATGAAATCTGAGCAGCAGTATAGAGGAAACAGGAAGAGCGGAGGCTGAGCTGAATAGTGGAATACTCACAAAGGTTTTGTGCATGGTACTGCATCCCTTGCTGAGTGTAAGCAATTCCCTTGCACTTTCAATTCTACTGAGTATGGCCAGAGAGGGCGTTAATGAAAACCAGACAGTGTTCTGCATCTTCCCACTCTCATTTAACTGGAGTAACTACCCAGAGAGGCATATGCGTGCAGATATCCATCAGGTTTGGCAACTAGAAGCTGTTGATTGATATACTTCAGGCAACTAATTTTCCTTCATCTAACCCTGTAACCAGAGTGTCTGGTTTAGTTTTGTAGTGCTCCTTCATCACTATGTTATTTTTATAGTTTTGATGAAACAAACATTGTTTTTGCTATGGATTCCAAAGGGACCTTTGGAGACCCTTTTGCACCCCCACCCCCAATAAACATATTTCTAAAATACATATATATTAAAAAAAAAAGTAGTTGAGTTTGGCAGTTTGTTTTTAACACATTAAGAGGAGGAGCAGCACTGTAAGAGGGAGCAGAGTCAGCATCTGCAATGATCTTGCGTTTATGGATCACTCTATGCAATGATCTTCTGTAGGGATAATTTCAGTGACAGCATGATGTTAGATCGTGTCAATAACCCTGCTGTGAGTCAGCTCTGCTCATTTATCACCATTCGTGTGCTTTGTTTTTTGTTTTTTTTTCTTGCTGTTGTGTTGAATATTGGAAACACTTCAGGCTAAGACATTATTGGATCATTTCTGTCTATTGGCCTGTGCTGGGGGCTGCACTGAAGGCATGGATGAGCATTCTGTAGAGACCATATTGGCATGGCACTGCTTTGACCTATGCTGCGTTGGGTTCAGGGGGAGTGTGACACCTTTCCCACCATTCTGGGATGGAGAAGAATGTCCATCTGTTTTACATGTTCTGCTTTGTTGGTTTGAAGTTATTTTTTTTTCCTGCAGCCCCAAAAGAAAGGGCGAAGGCTGAAGAAACAAGAGCTCCTTTGCTGAAAGGAAGTCCCTTCACAGTCAAATGGTGGCACAGCAGCATCTTGCTCTTCTTTATTGCTTATGCTGTACTTCTGTGGAGATAGAATATTGTAATTCTTTTGCCCTATCATCTGATATTTTTTTTTCACTACCACATTAAAAAACCTCTACAGAAGCCCAACCCCACATTTTTGCTTTCTGATTCTCCACAAAAGTGTACATATAGCATCTTTCATACTGGTTTCTATCTCCTTTAACAGAACATTTCAATAGTTTTATATAAGTGTAAACGTTCAGGATTCCCTTGTATTTGTTTTCCAATGAATGTATTCTATTATTGTTAGAACTTAATTGTTGCATTCTCTTTAACCTGCAGGCTATGGTGAGCTGACTGCAGGATACTAGCAGCTATTCAGTGTTAGGAAATGGGTCTGAAAATATAAATCACTTCTTTCTTGGCAGATACTAGACACAGTCCAGGATATGTTTGTATTAGCAATTGCCATATTGCATTAGGATCTGCGGTGATTAGATTTTCAGTAATAGGAGCAAGGCAAATGTATTATAGAGTTATACAAATAAACATATTTTCAGACTGAGAGTGAAAGGATGTGGTAATGGAGAAACAGGGCATAAAGCAGGCCTTTCTTTGGAAGAAGCAAATATAGAGAGGTCATGTTAGAGGCAGGAGGAAGTTTAAACAGTTTAAGGTGGTTGATTGAGGAAACATCCAGACAGAACAGTGAAATCCTGTGAGCAGAGAAAGTTGCTTTGATGCATTATGGAAAAGTGAACGATCAACTTGCTTGTGAAGCACCAATAGATAATTTGAGCTGGATTAAAGTGAGCAGGGAGATGCCACATGACCTGGTGTTTGAGTAGGTGAGAGGTGTTGAGCTTCAGAAGTCAAGAGAAACTTGAGAAAGTAAATTTGGCCTTGAGAAAGAAAAATGACAGAGCAGTGACTTGGTAGAGGAGATTTGATCCCAATTCAGCACAGCTTCAGTGAAGCTATCCTTAACATGAAAGACTGGTAAAAACCTGGTAAAATTTTCGAAGCCATTGTGACTGTGTATCTAATGACTCACAGTTGTTAGCATTGTTTTCCTTTTTCCTTATTTTCAATTCTTTCTTTTCACTCACAACTATGAAAAGCTCCTTGACATTAACATAAAGACTTTGGTTCATTTCTAGTGGACTATGGTTAAGCTTCTTCTTATGTCATGGCTGAATGCTGATTTCTGAGCTGTTCCAGTTCCAGGCAGCATTTATAATTGCATGTTGTTACTTGAAAATTAATTATTTTAATTACTTTCCATAAAGGATGATACCAAAAACAATCTATACTGTTTTGCTTCTTTTAATTGAAGAACTTTTCAACACTGTAATGTTCCTGAGTAGTCCCATCCCATCATGTTCTCCATTTTATTTTCAAGTCACTAAAAGAGCTAATACTGAGTTATTGGGCTATTTTCCTTGATCTCCAGCCATAGAGATTTGTTTTTAAATAATGCTTGTCTTATTTTTCATAGCTGATGTGACTGATTCAGATTGGATTATTTCATTTGACCCAAACTGGGGCTGCGGTTCGAAGAAACAACCAATCTGTGGGCAGCCCTTTTTTTCTTTAATAGCACACTAATTGGCAGACCAATTAATCTGCTCATCTGTGAAGAGAAAATTTATAGCAATAAGTAGTTCTATTTCCAGAAGTCATTCTCTAAAGTAACATTACAGTGGCCTTGTTTACTTCATGCCCTGCAACACGATCCAGTGCTTCAACAGTAGCACAGGTCAATTAGTGGACAAATTAAGCAATTATTAGCCACTAACAAGGGTGACTGGCATCATTACCCTTCCTGTTTACCAGCAAACTGTTATTTTAATACAAAGATCAACAAATAAATTAGGGCATCTGTTGTATTGCCATGTCTGCCTTGAAGTAAATGATATTAAATGGGTTTTGGTTGCTGCCAAATTCTTAACCTCAGCCTAATGAGATACACTGATATGTCTCTTGCTGATTATAGAAGCTGTAAAATTTAGTTTGTATTGATTTATTAATGGGAGTACCAAGTTCTCTGCAATGGTATTTTTTTAATAGTCTGATGTCTTTTTACTTGAAATGTTATTGATCCAGAGACTATTGGGTTTCTCTGAAAGACAAAGCTATTTCCAAATTGTATGAGTATTTGGATGCTTATAATAATTTGATGGTGAGATTTGTGTAAGTAGATGGATGCTATCATCTGGTTTTTCTCTTATGTCCCTTGGAACTGCCTTTACTTCTGGGTTAGACTTCGGTGAAATGCTTATTTGTAACTCTTGCTTTGTATTTTTATTCAGATTTAATTAACTGTAGCCTAAATAAGAAAACATAGTAAAACACTTTGGATAGGGTGAATTTGGCTGCAGTACTCCCTAATAAATTGTGATACGTTGGGAAATGCTGGGTCTCGTTTGCCACCAAGTTCTCTGGGTGCCCAAGGTCAGTCTCTTCCCTTGAGTATGGTGTGGCTGGTACAACAGTGAATCATGCAGAGCAGAGGCTTACCCATTATGTGTTTGTACACAGCCATCCACGTCATAGCACGTTCTTGGTTAGGGGATAATGACTCCCTACGTGAAGCTGAAAGCTGTAGCTTCCAGTTGCCAAGATGCCTTTGCCAAGCTCTGTGAGTGAGGCTGCATCAATAACGGGAGCAAAATGAGCAGAACCTGAACCAGCCTCTTCCCTGGCACAGTTAAGGCCAGGGCAAAGCTCTGAGAGGTGGGGCTCTTGTGTTACTTCCTGAACAAAAAGCAGTTCTGTTATCCCCAAGGTATTTGTGGTCCTCCCCGTTGCATAAAGAGCTGTCAAAAATACATGCTTGGTGCACTGCAACATCTCAAAACAAACCTGTTCCACCAAGGTCTTTGGAGAAGTGATGATTGTCTACACAATGCCATATTTATGCTGCTTTGATTGTGGCTGCTTTGAAAGATCATACCTGATCTAGGACAAAGTATGTTCTGGACATAATAAATTTCTGAATAGTTAACTCTTCCAAGTATTTTAGGCAACACAAACTGATGTGATCTTTTGAGTCTAGTTGTAAGCTCTTAAAAACTGAAACCAGCATAGTGTCTTGGGAAGCTATAGATTAAGTGTGGGATCGTATCCCTTTAAGTAGTTTTGAGCCCTCCAGGTGTGCGTGCTGTGGATTATGTTTTAGACACTGCCAGAAAACAGTTAGAGCAGCAGTTTAACATAGCTAAGCCTTTTATGTTTGCATACAGTTAGGAAACCTGGTTATTCAGGATCCAACTGTGTCCCTGTCATTTCTTCATGTTCTTGCTGTTGTATAATGAACAAAAGACACACCACCAGCCAAAAAGCAGATCGATGTTCAGTTTCCTTCATTGGGAGGAGGTAATTGCAGAAACATTTCCTGAGCAATATAATTATGTATATGCTAATTTCCCTCAGAAATTCAGGTTCAGTCTCTTCTCAAGAGGAAGACTTGGTTACAGAAAGGGACTTTCTCTTCTTCAGGATTAGTCACTAATAGGTGAAAAAAATTGCTGATGTTTAGAGTCAATTATATCTTGATCATCTTAGACATTTCAGAAGCCTCATTTTTCCCTGTGTGCCTCAGCAAATTAGAATTAATTCCAACAGCAGCATAGGTTCAGATTTGTTATTATTTGAAATGCAAAATGGGCTTTAGGAGATAGGGTAAATGAAGGAGTTGTAGAGTGTAAGATTTTGGTCCCATCTTTAATCTATGTTTCAGCTAAAGTATAAGCAAGTGTGTTTAACCTGGCATGTATCTGGGGCCTAGGTTGTTTGTTTTTAAAGATTTTGATTGGATCACAAAAAAATCAGGTCTAAAGTGAGCTTTTTTGAAGTCAGCTAGTTAGCCCATGCCACTTCTTCTATGCTGAATTGTTGCTTGTTATATCTATCCCCTAGGGCTTTGCCCTGTCCAGCATTAAACGTTTTTGATGACGGGATTCCACTCTTCCCCTGGAGAGACAATTCCACAGTCTAATAGAGTTCGCCATTAGTGAAATTTTACTGATGATCAGCCTTAATTTTCCTCTGCTTAATTTTATCCTGTTACTAGAGCAAAGTGATTGATTTATTCTGGGGAAATTCAGTAAATGGTTCCTGCTTCACAGGATGGACCTTACAATAAATAGCAAATTGTCATGACCTATCTGTGGGTGTCCTGAGATTACACAGGAACTCAATTTATCTTGACATTCATTCCCTGGAAGCTATTTCTGTCAGTACCAACTCAGTGGAGGGAAAAGCAATGAATTTAACTGCCAGACTGCCTGCCTCCTTGCCCCAGCACCAGCCTCGGAGCAAGGAGATGTTTAGTTGCTCCCTGAGCACAGGGCCCAGAGGCAGGAGCTCCTGCAGGGTCTGGTGCTGTGCCTGAAGGAAGGGCATTTAGGATCTGGTTCCCCTGTCACTTGCTTTGGTTCTACATTAAAGGAGCTTTGCTGATAAAGTTGAGTTACTCCTGGTTTTTATTGGTGTAAAGTAAGTGAAGAATCTGACTTTATAAATTCCAGTCTATCAGTCCCACAGTTTCCCTGTTCCTGATACAGAGTCTTTGTAAGTCTCCCAGTTTTAGTGAGGCATTTTCGTTCAACATGAGGTTCACCAAGGAGAAGCGCTGGGCCCTGCATTTAGGTCACAACAACCCCATGCAGCACTACAGGCTTGGAGAAGAGTGGCTGGAAAGCTGCCTCCTGGTGGAAAAGAATCTGAGGGTGTTGGTCAATGTCCAGCTGAATATGAGCCAGCAGTGTGCCCAGGTGGCCAATATGGCCAACGGCATCCTGGCTTGCATCAGAAATAGCGTGGCCAGAAGGACTAGGGAAGTGGTCATCCCACTGTACTCGGCACTGGTGAGGCTACACCTCAAATACTGTGTTCGGTTTTGTGCCCCTCACTACAACAAAGACATTGAGGCACTGGAGCATGTCCAGAGAAGGGCAGTGAGGCTGGTGAGGGGTTTGGAGAACAAGTCTGATGAGGATTGCCTGAAGGAATTGGGATTGTTTAGTCTGGAGAAAAGGAGGCTGAGAGGAGACCTTATAGCTCTCTACAACTACCTGAAAGGAGGGTGTAACAATCTGGGTATTGGTCTCTTCTCCTAAGTAACAGGTGGTAGGACAAGTCAAGTGGCCTCAGGTTGCACCAGTGAAGGTTTAGATTGGATATTAGGAAAAAAAAAATATTCATCAAAATAGTTGTCAAGCATTGGAACAGGTTACCCAGGGAAGTGCTGGAATCACCATTCCTGGGGGTATTTAAAAGACAGGTAGACAAGGTGCTTAGGGACATAGTTTTAGGTGGTTTTATCAGTGTTAGGTTTTAGTTGGACACTATCATCTCAAAGGTCCCTTCTAACCTAGATGACTCTATGATTTTATATCTGCTTATATACACAGATGATCTGAACTCTGTGTTCATAAGTCAAGGGTAGGTCTAGGCATACACTCGGACAATATTGAGGTGCCTCAGCTCAACAAACTGCCACTCATGAGATGAGATGCAGTATTTGCCAATCTATGCTTGCTGGGTAGATAAGTTTCTACGCTTCAACTAATAGGTTTACTTCATTTCATCACTTAGGAGGAGATACATTTTGTAATTGAGACTCAGCTGATGAGTACTTCTCCCTCTGTGGACACTTGACTGTGTAGATAATGTAGCCATATTGTACTTGCATTATGAGGATGCCCTAAGGTATTTATCCTTGAATTTCTTATTTCTGGAGGTTTTAGAAGATGGTAGGTGCTACATGATTGCAAGTGGTTTGTTCTATTGGAAATGGGAGCAGTGACATGAACCAAGAGGAATGATGATTCTAATCTTCTGTGTGTGAAATTTTGCATAGATATTTGGAATTCATTGTTGTCATAAACCCTGGTCTTCAAACTGTTCCTTCACGTTTTTTTTTTCTCAGGTATAATTGATTTTCTTGTGAGCCAACATCCTATTGCAAAAGTACTGAGAGATCATCTGGTCTTCAAGATTGCACCCATGCTCAATCCTGATGGAGTGTACCTAGGAAATTACAGGTAGGGTGTGGAGCATGTCTCTGTGTATTGTTTTATCTACCTTATATACCCTGCACTGTTTTGTCACTGAATCTTATCTGGCGTCTTTCAATTAATTCTTCTTAAACTGGGGGTTCACATGTGGCTGTATGCTTCCTGAAGTTCCCATCTAGGAAAGGGGCTCAGTGGCAACTTTGCTTGCTTTAGGAGGCAGAGAGCAACAGGGTATCTGCTCTACAAGCCTTCTCTACATGTGGGAGTTAAAGTCAGCTTAGAGTTAGACCTTAGCTCTGTTTTATAAATGCATTCATTATGCTGCTCATCAGCCTCTATGTAAATGTGTCAGTCAATCACAGTTCTCTTCAACTACCCAGATCATCCATTAAAGTCACAGATTTCAGTCTATTATTATACTGTAATAGATAGGCATACACGGAACGGAATAATCATTCCATCCTATGCTAATTTTGTTTCATTTTAGTATTTGAATTACTACTTTACCACCTCCTCTATTGAGAATGTATTCAGATAATCTTTTGTTTTCCCTAAAATTGTTCGCTCTTAATGCATTTATTTACAAAATAAATGTGCTGCTGGAGGTGATAATGAAAAGCAGTTGATTAGTTGATGATTTGTTTGTGGGGGCAATTACATGTACCACATAGTTCTCTGGAGGAGCCCCTGAGAAATGTGATATACTGTATGTGGTTTTGCTTACAGCGCAAGACTAAATAACACAATACACTCTGTAGCCAGGCTACCTTGAGCTTTGATCTAATGAGGTATTGCATTGCTAAGCAGAATTAAGACTGGGTTATTGTGTGGATAAGGACACCACTGAGGAAGAAGTTAGAAGTTGCAGAAAATGGTGCTGCTGGCTGTTCTTTGTTTTGATATGTTCTTGTTAGCCCTCCTGTGCTTTGCTACTCACTAAACTGAAATTGCAGTGAATTGCGTGGGTGATTTCAACAGTGCTTATATACATATTTTATAAGGGAAACTTCCGAGGACACAGAATCTCCTTCCAGCTACAGTGATATTCCCTCAACTCTTGACAAATCCGAAGCCAGAGAGCGACATTGCAGTAGTCACGTCTGACAGCATTAGGAATTTATCATAAAGGTTATGTCACCTAACTGGAATAAAGCCCTAAAATGGCACTAGAAGCTGATACTACACTGCTTTACTCTGCTCCAGGTGCCCTGCATGTAGGCAACTCCAGTTGCAA
Organism: Jacana jacana; assembly: GCA_013400555.1. Taxonomy (NCBI): domain Eukaryota; kingdom Metazoa; phylum Chordata; class Aves; order Charadriiformes; family Jacanidae; genus Jacana; species Jacana jacana. The sequence continues at coordinate 37,149 of VZTM01016530.1, forward strand.
TTAAGTGGCTTGCTGTTTCCCCAGAAAATTCACTTGCCCTGTAGGTTTTTCTCCTACACTATTAGTTATAATTTTTGAGAGACATGCAGCTTTACAGACATGCATATGGCTCACAACTTTAAAAGCCTTTTGGGAACCCAGGTATTATAAAAGGGCATGTGAATTCATTTGGAATTGCTGAGCCTGATGGTATACTATTGTTCTAGCTTTCCGTGATATGCAGAAATTTCGACCCTCCTGAACTAAAGAGTCTTTTAATGAGGTAGTTGGAAAAGCACTTGATTTGCTTGCAATTCGTCACTTTATTTACAAATGGCCTAATGTAACTAATAACTTAAAAATGAAGGTAATAAGCAAAATGCTACCTATTACCTTGAGAAGAATATTAAAAAGCCTAGCAATGTGCTGGTGCTGTAGTTAACTAGTGCTGAGTGAATAATTTACAGCAAACACTTTATTTCCTGCTCATACAAAATCCACAAGCACATCACAATTTATTTGCTTGAATTTTTCTGGAGGAATTCTAAGGAAAAAAATCTCTAAGGACCAATTGCTAGTGGTTGAAAATTTAACTCTGAGGTTTCTCTGTGATTGGCTAGATAAGGCTGTTTCATCTCCTTTGGTCTTTGTTCAGATTAGCACATAAAGAGGACTTTCAGAAGTCTTCCACGTAGCCAATAGATCTATTGGCTGGGGACCATCCCCCTGCTTTTGCAAACAAGGTCTGTGGTGCCATATGCAGCCAGAGCAGTTTTAGGCATTTGAACTTCTACTTCCTATTATCTCCCTCTTTCTCAAAGCAGCAGCTAGTGACTATTTCTTTGGTTCATTGAAGGTTCACATTCAGAGCTATGCAAGCTAAGATAATGAAATGGGTAATTAAACCTCATGCTTGAGTTTGTAAATTGATCTCCTGCCAGTGTGAGAGAGACTATTTTTTCTTACCCCACCAGTACACAGCTTTGTGCAATTGGCAAAGTATACTGTCGGATGCACTTCGTTGTCCTTTGAAATCCCAGGCACTGTGGGCACTGTTAAAAGCCTGAGTATGTCAGCAGTTCTCCTGGAAAGGGGTGAGATATACTAGTTCTCCTGTGATCAAAGCAGGAACTAACCACTCGTTTACCCAGGATGATATGGTAACAGTTGATGGGATTTTCTTCGTTGTCATTTTTGGGGTTGCAGAACTTTCACCGCAGGTTTGGGTCCTGTGCTTTCCTCCAAAATCTTTGTTCCTTTGTTCTGAGTGCTTGTGAACTGAGGCTTAGGAGTTTAAGCCAAAACTGCAACAGTAATGCCAAGGATTGTCTATTATCTACAAACTGTTGCTCATTCTCAAGAGAACAGACCAAATGGGTTGTGACTCCAAAGGGACTTTATTGTGGTGAAATGTTCATAACCAGCAACGAGTGACTTTAATATCACAGCTATAAAGCACAAGTGCTCACGGCACAATCACGTCTGTGAGGAAGGTTGTTTATATGTTGTGTGTACATTCAGGCAGCTCTAGAAGAAATGGTCATGGAGAGGAACATCAATGGCCACTGTATTGGTATGCAAGAAAACACGGTGCTAAACTTTACTGATCTATTCAAGTACACGCAAGAGTTTGAGAAGTGTATTTGTGGACCTATACAGCTGGGAATGAAAAGACAAGGTGCCTTACGTGACTTAAAGGGGTGGTTAAGTGTCTTCTCCAATTTAGAATGTCTGGGAGGTCCATACGCATTTTTAAAAAGTATTTCTTTAAAAATAAATGGACAAGAGTTGCAACTGGTTGTAATCTTAGAGCATAAATCTTTTAGTAGAACCATACTAGTTTAGTTTCTGTCTCTTAATAGCTATTACTTTGGTACATAAGCCAAGAGAGTTGATGAAATTACCTCTACTAAACTTTATTTCTAGTGAAACTTCTGAGTAACTTTTTAGAAATAAGAGCATTTAAGTTCTGCTTTCGCCTGTTTCTTTCTGAAAAGAGATGAGAAATGAAAAATTACTGGCAAACCACACTACAATAAATCAAAGTTGGCTGAGTACAAGTGTCAGCAGGGTTAGATGAGGCCCTCAGACTGCAAATTCAGTTGCAAGCCGAAGTACTGAATGGCTAATTGGGGTTGCTCCTGCTTGTTTGCTAGCCTACCCTTCTGTGAAGATGACTACTACACCACACTCTTCAATGAAAATACCCACCATAGTCCTTTTCTTTCCACACAGCTCATTCTAACTCACCCTCATAAATCATAGAATGGTTAGAGTTGGAAGGGACCTTAAAGATCATTGAATTACAACACACCTGCCATGGGCAGGGACACCTCCCACTAGAGCAGGTTGCTCAAAGCCCCATCCAGCCTGGCCTTAAACACTTCTAGGGATGAGGCATCCAGAAATTCTCTGGGCAACCTGTTCCATTGTCTCACCATCCTTGCAGCAAAGAGTTTCATTCTGGTATCTAATCTAAATCTCCTCTCTTCCAATTTAAAAGCATTACCCTGTGTCCTATCGCTCCACTCCCTGNTACTCCCTGACAAAGAGTCCCCCTTCAGCTCTCCTGTAGGCTCCCTTTAGAGCCTGGAAGGCTGCAATCAGTTCTCCCTGGAGCCTTCTCTTCTCCAGGCTAAGCAAGCACATCTCCCTCATTCTGTCTTCATAGGAGAGGTGCTCCATGAGTCTGATCATCTTCGTGGCCCTCCACTGGACCTGTTCCAAAAGTTCCCTGTCCTTTCTATGTTGAAGACTCCAGAGCTGGACACAGTACTCCAGGTTGGGTCTCATGAGCACAGAGTAAAGGGGTAGAACTACCTCCCACAACCAGCTGGTCACACTTCTTTTGATGCAGCCCAGGATATGTTGGCTTTCTGAGCTGCCAGTGCACACTGCCAGCTAACGTTGAGTGTCTCATTTATGATTATGATACAGGATAATGATAGGTACCTGCTGTTTACTGTGGTCAATGATGTAGGGTCTCTCCCAAAACAGGCAGACAGGCTTCATCCCTCTCTTGAAGTCTTTAAAACATGGTATTACTGTACTTCTCAGTGTAACTGGCTTTACAGTTACAGTGTTTAGAAAATGTTATGCCACATGGGCTTGCTAATTAAATTGCCCAGGAAGATGCCATTGGTTGAACTCTCTAAAATGGTGAGTCTTCAGCATAATTTGTCTTCTGTTCTGTAACTTGTCATCAGCTCTCACCTGAATTGAAAGACCTGTTTTGCTGGGGATGGTGCATGACTTACCTTTATATCTTGATCTTTAGATTCGTGAAAGAAAACATGGCAAAGAATGAAAATATTTGTGACTTTCTCCATAACTCTAATCTCACCCTCTCAGGTGTATTAAACTGTGGAAAAGTTTTAAGAAATAAAGGAAAGCTAGTGCTAGGAAAAGAGACTTTTCTCTCTGTTTGCTGTATAGCATTATCATTTTCTGAACTTCTTACCGTCCCCAGGGAGGTGGGGTTAGACTAAGAGAAAAAATATGTGTTCCTGATTTAAAAGTTCTGCATCCCCAGGCTTGGCCTGAACTTTCCTTTATCGAGAGCTTGTTCTTAAGCTGGCATTCTGCAGCTGAATGCTGAAATGTGTCCCTGCAGGCGAGATGACTGTACCACACCATCTGAGATTAGTTCCAATTTGTCAGCCTCACCTTCCGGAGATGAAACCCTAGACTGGCACTGAAAGGGATGTGTTTCTTAGTCTGGGCAGCTCTTCACTGAGGTATCCCAGAAACGCCATGACAAGGCAGTTGAAATATCTTAACCGTTCTCTAAAGGCTTTGTTGTATGACCCAGTAAGGCTTCCTGTTCTTTGTCGTTTCTGTGTTGCCTTCACTTGGTTAGCTGTGACACTGTCAGCCTTCAGTAGATTAAAGCCATGAATTAGCTGAAATGTTCTGAACTGTCATCACTACAATATCCTTCTAGCTTGATTGTAGGCACTGCAAGAGTTTCTGTGAATGGGGAGAAGAGGGCACACGCCAATTCTAATCCTTTCCTGTTTCGCTGTCAGGTACAATATTTTTGAAGTCAACACAATCTTTACTGCTTGCTTATGTGAGGGGTTAACAAAGCAATTTGTTGGAAGGAAAGGAGACTAGTCTTATCCTGACTGGAAAGCCAAATTCACCCTAAAGGATGTCAGAGTCCTTACTGCAATGAAAATTGTGTTGGGATGAAATGGTATTATCTTTTTTTTTTTTTTTTGGACATTTTACTTTGTTTTTGACAAATGGAGTTACTTTTGCCCCACAAACATAGTTTTATAAGGACTGAAATGGTCTGGGGAAGTAACTTGAATTTGGCAAATTGTTTCAAGTGAAAAAAGGGAGCTGCGAAGACTTGAGAAACATTTTAAAAGATTCCTAACAGCATTTTATTATAGACAACCTTTTTTTTTTTCTGTTAATAGTACAATTTGTTCAAAAAATGGCCTTTTTTAAAGATGTCTTTTGAAGAGTCTGAAATGTAAACAGAAAACTAGGCTTCAGACCAGAAAAAATATTTCATATTTACCCTGAATAGTTTTTTGTGGACTTCTGTGACTTTAGAGATAGTCAAAAGTTCACCGTTCATGTTCACATGTAATTTATGAGGGGTATTTTGACAGTAAAAGCATATGTGGATTTTATCCAAATTATTTTAGCTCTAAATCAAAGCTCTATGTTGTAACACTGAGGAGGTGATGCTTTTGATCTTTGATAATATAATTTGGAAGATATACCTATAGCTGCATACATACGTATATATATGTATGTTTACAATGGCTGGATACGTTATGTTGTTCTTAATATCCCTTGTCCAGTCATGAGACATGGCTACTTCCGTGCATACTGTCATTTCCATAATATCTCTTGATTATTTTTCACCTACTTTTCTGGTGGGGAAGGTTTTTTTCTTAGCTTCATTTAACGTATGTGAAATTCATGCATTGTCTCAAATTGAAAAACAGAGTATCCATCTCAAATGACAAGATGAAGTTCTCAATGGAGTTTATTTTTCCTAATTAGGTGTTTGTCATTGTGTATTCTATATAAAAACGTATAAGTAAACAATCATCGACCTTTTGAATAAATTTATTGGTTTTATTTATGTTACTGGGCATAAAAAATCTCTAATTACCAGGTACAGCCGCAATATAACTAGTATTTAATGACAATTACTTTTTGTTACCATAGAAATGAGTCCAAAGTAGTTACCTATAATTTCTCATTCCCAAACCTCACACATGTTGTATTGCAGTATTACCATAGTAATTGCCTATTAGTCATCATAAAATAAGCCGTTACACAGAAGATATCAGGATAGTGTGAAATTTCTCATCTCCTTCAAAAGTTGCAGCACATGCCGCTTCTCATCTTTTTGCCTGGGATTTTTGCCTGAATGACAAGAATGTCCGTTGTACATTAACCCAAGGGAAGAAGGAATGTGATTGAGAGCGAATTGTGCTCCAAAAATACACTAAGTCAAGAAAAGTATCTTCCATCCCCTGAAAATATAGAACTATTTCCTATTATTGAAAACCAGGGATTTTTCAATCCCATGAAATTGAGGTTTGTTCTTTGCTGTGAATTTCCTATTTATTTTTTTTTTTCCAATTCAGTTGTGACCAAAGCAGAGGCTATAAGGATAGCAGTTCTCTGTCATACCTCCCAAGCCCAGTATCTGCTAATGTAGCAGTGGACAGGGTCACTCTCCTTGTAAGAGCAGGAGATACTCATAAGATATTTCCCCCTCCAAGTACTTTCCCAGGCTCCAGTGATTTTCATTTTGGGTATTTTCTGAACTCATGGTATTGCTTTCTGCTCAGTAATGTGCCGTGGATTTCTCTTCCTAGCACTTGTCCAGTTTGCCCTCTGACAGTAAGTATTAGCTGTCTCCTCTGGCCTAAAACTGTTCGGCTCCTGCCCCAGTGCAGGAAGTATCACCTGCTTCAGCCTGCTGTGAGCTTCATGAATGTCCTGATTTGAGTTAATGGACAATGGACTTCTCAGTGGCTGCTCTTGCCTCTTTTTTTTTTTCCTCTTAGTTTAGATTGTATGTTATTGAGGCCAGTGAGTCCCTTGCTCTGACTGCCTATATCACATTTAGTATCAGCTGGGGGTTGGTGACATGGCGGGTAAATGATGTTCCCCTTCATAGCTGGGACTTTGGGAGAGGCAGGCCATGAATGCTGAGCATGTTACCACCTGGTAGGAATGGTGGCAACTCAGCTATTCTCCCTTTCCAGTTTCAAAATTGGAAATCCAAGGTGGCTTTCCAATGCTTCAGCATTCTTTGATAGTCTGCTGGATTAAAAAAAAAAAAAAAAGCTGTGGCCAGGAAAAACCAACCTGATAATGGGGGAAAAAACTAACAGAGAACTGCCACATTTCCTTGTGTTGCATTCTCTTACGTGTCTGGGAGAGAGGGTGAGGCATGGCAGAAGTTTTGTCCTCCGGGTCAGCAATTTTCTGTGATGTCTTAATCCTGTGTCCTGTATGTGTGTGCATCTGGCTGTATCTCCCAACTCATAGAATTGTTTTGGTTGGAAGCAACATTTCAGATCATTGAGTCCAACTCTTAACCCAGCACTGCCAAGTTTCCACTGAACCATGTCCCTCAGCACCACATCTACATGTCTCTTAAATACCTTCAGGAGTGGTAACTCGACCACTTCCCTGGACAGCCTGTTCCAATGCTTGACAACTATTTTGGTGAAGAATTTTTTCTTAATATCCAATCTAAACTCCCCTGGAGCAACTTGAGGTCATTTCTTCTTGTCTTTGTCGCCTGTTACGTGGGGGAAGAGACTGACCTCCACTTATCTACAACCTCATTTCAGCTAGTTGTAGAAGGTGATAAGGGCACAGTTGTCAAGACCTCAGCCTCCATTTCTTCAGGCTAAACAGAACACTCCTCATCAGACTTGTTCTCCAGACCCCTCACCAGTCTCATGGCCCTTCTCTGAACATGCTCGAGCACCTCAATGTCTTTCTTGTAGTGAGGGGCCCGAAACCAAACTTTGTCTTTGAGGTGTAGCCTCACCAGTGCAGAGTACAGCAGGATGACCACTTCCCTAGCCCCTGCTGGCCACACCATTTCTGATACAGGTCAGGATGCCACATGCCTGGTTGGGGCCCTGGAAAGCAAAGTCTGGGATAGATCTTCAGCTGTGGTACAGGGGCACTCTGGCCAGCAGCAATGGAAAAGGCCAGAGAAGCAAGTAAGCAGCAGAGGTTGTCTCCGGCCCTTAGATCTGTCTGACTCATAGCACTGCCATTCCTTCCCTGCTTTGAAGTTTTCTTTACAATGTGGCTTTATTGCCCAGAGAGTGCTGTGATTGTAAGACAGTTACAGTGGTTGCTGTTTTGCTCACCATTACTTAAAAAAATCTTCCTTGTAAAAAAGTTGTCATCCTTTATCTTAAAACAAATACTAGGTTTGCAAAAGGGTTCCTATCTACTGCCATTGAAAATGTTCTTTATATTGATGTGGTAACTGCTCATTTAAACCATATTACAGCTCCTGAGTATTTTTCAGTTGCTATTGATGTGACAAATTCTCTTGCACAGAGGACTGCACCAATCAATAGAGTCAGTATGTGTGCTTTAACAACAAAGCCACATGCCTTCGGGTTGCAGTTGAATCTGAACCTTTTAGTAGCATTAAATAAAGCTATATTTATTTTGCTTTTGGTGCAAGAAAAAAAAATTCCAAACCCAACCTAATTTAATACAACTTGTTGGAAAGGTTTGAAGGCGGCATTATGGGGCCATTTTCACATGTGATGTATACATAACCAGTGTTAGAGCTGCTATTTTGTTGTTGTAAGCAAACCCTTCTCTTCTAGTTAGATTGATCTGGGACTACAGAGTAGCCTTTTATTTTTAGATGAGCAGGGAGAGAAGTCGTAATGAGAAATATTGAAATCATAGCTTTTTTATATCTGTCATTATTCCACCGAGAATGAGACATGATGTCCTTAAAGAGACAGGGCTATTTATTTTCCATTTAAATAGCACCATTTGTGATTATTACCTTTGAGCTGTTATGCAGAGTATAAGCACCAAACTCATGAATCCCAGCCAAGTGAATCAAAGTTTGTACCTAAATGCCACTATGTCTGTGAGCCGCTGTGGGAGCCTATTCGTGACCTTCACTGACTTGGGTTTTGGTTTTGGTTTTTTTTTGGCATGTTTTTGTCTTCTAGAATGCAATTAACAGGGATCTTAATGTCAGTTTGAGTGAAATGTTTGTAACCTTTCCTCCCCTCCTAAATAGCTGCTCTGAGGTCTGGATATAATCCCATCTGGGTTTCTTAGCTTTTCTTTCAGTTAAGTAGCTAAAGGTATTAGACTTTCTTCTCTTTTCCTCTTTCCACTTTTTTAAGTCTGGCTTATATCTCTGTGATTTGAGTTTTTGTTCACAGCCACAAACAAAGGGACCAAATATTCCAGTGGGGTTTTGGGGTGGGATTTTTTTGGTTTTGTTTTGCTTAGGGTTTGGGGGATTTTTTTGGTTTTGGTTTTTGATTTTTTTAAGTCTGCAAATTACTTGGCAAACTTCAGCCAATTTGTTGTAGATCTTTGTTTTGGTTTACCCATCTGTATTTCAGGAATAATTAGGTCTCATATACCTAAAATTAGCTGTGGGGCTACTTTTATTAGTGTTTGTAGAAAACTATGCTGCATTCCTTGGCTTTGAGGCACTATGTAGGTACTAAGCAGTATTGTTTAGATAAACTCTGTCTTTAAATATACCCATGCAATCAAAGCAGTGCTTTATTGTTAGTTTTGCAAGTGAGAGAAGGCAGAAACACACTGAGTTGGTCTCTGTCTAATGTCGTAACGAACTGAGCTCTACTTCTTGAAGTAGCAGTTGCCAGGCCACAATCCATGGCATTTAAGAGCTGATACAAAAAAATAGAGGTCTGCTTTGAAAAGACTATTTGCCAGACACAGGAAGTTATGGCTGTGACATAACCCAGAAAATATGCCATGTGTTCACAAGTGCCATCTGCTGGTATGGTTTATTGAGTTATTTCCAGAGAAAGGTGCAAGACATGCCTGTCCCTGGCTTTTTTGTTGGTGGTCTTCAGGCAGCTGCCTGCTTGCACAGCACATATTGTTAGCTTCTAACGTGCATTACACCTAGCTGCAAATGCACCGAAGTCATACTCCAACCCCAGCAGTTGCCATAAGGGTGCTGTGCCAAAGTGTCTGGAAAGAGAGGAGGTGTCAGAGCAGTATCAATGAGCAGGAGCGGTGTCCATGGGGCACTTATCCCAAGAGAAGATGGTCTGTGGTATGTAAAGTGTAGCTATCAGCAAAAGGGACAAACCAGATTCCAATTCCCAAGGCTTTTTCTCCCCCTTTCCCCCAAATGCAATTAGTGATAGTGTTGCTTTGCTGGAGGTCTAGTTCGGGGAAGTTCTCAGAAGTGTTCCTTGCAATGAGGGCTGTGACTCAGGAGTGTTGATCCTATGTGGACTTTCTTCCCTTCCTGCCCTTGCCCTTTGTTTAGCTTTCCCTCCTTAGTGCAATTATTGGCCCAAACAAAAGCTGATGGTTCCTTGCAAAAATGAAGAGCAGCAGAAGCTTAGTGTGAACTGTGCTGCCTTTGTCTGGGTTATATTTGCCTTGCCAGCAGCACCACTGAGTTGTTGACTCATCTGAGAGCAAATCCCAGAACCTGAAGTGTTGATGAGGTGAAGCTCAGTTCTAGCCCTGCTTGTATTCTCCTGTCCTGCGATGTAAGAGCTGCATCCAGCCTTGTGGACACCCACGCAAATGAGGTTATAAATGGAGATTTCAAGCTCTCTTTGTGCTACCAGTTATTGAGTGGGGTTGTTCCCTAACTAGGCTCCATTTTTAGGAGTTTGCAAGAGATTTCTCTTCCTGACTAGCATGGAGTTACTGCAGTACTAGACAATACTCCCCTGCCTTCCTGGAGAAGAGAAGGCTCTAAGGAGACCTAATTGCAGCCTTTCACTACCTAAAGGGGACTTATAAGAAAGATGGATAGACTGTTTGACAGAGGCTGTTGTGGATAGGACAAGAGGTAATAGCTTTAAACTAAAGGAGGGAAGATTTATACTAGATTTCAGGAAGAAACCTTTTACAATGTGGGTAGTAAAACACTAGTGCAAGTTTCCCAGAGAGGTGGTAGGTGCCCCATCACTGGAAACATTCAAGGACAGTCTGTACAAGACTCTGAGCAACCTGATCTAGTTGAAGATGTCCCTGATCATTGCAGGGGGGTTGGACCTTTAAAGGTCCCTTCTATGATCCTTATGACTCTTAAGAACCAAGACTCTCCTGTCTGGTGGCCCAGGAGGTAGAGCCAGGTTACTTTTGTATTTTAGCATTACAGGTTACACTTTAGTGCTGGTTTGTGCCAGCAGGGTTTGTCTTTGCATCAGTTATTGCAAAATTTTCTTTGACTGTAGAAATGACCAATTAGAGGTCAAATTCTACCTTAACAAGAGAACCTATTATTCCTTCTAGGTGAACAACCTAAAGAAGGAGAGCAAGGAAGGTGTTTTGCCTGCAACCTGTGAACACAGGAAGGCTCAGCATATGATTAGAGTGTAATCCCCTTTTGGATTGTTTCACCCCAAACAGCACCTCTGAGTCTTGTCCAATGTAGCTAAGGTTCATTTCCCCACTCCCAGCCCCTGATTTCAACAATATACACTCACCTGGACCTACAGATTCACCAGCTGTCAGGGCATGAGGCTGTGGGATTAATTCTTTATGAAGAGATCCTGGGATTTTCTGAAGTTGCCCCCATTTAGACAAGCTCACCAGCAACTAGTGATCACTCCCATGGGTTCTCCAAGAGTCCCCTTCCTTGTAGTCAAGTTTTATCATGTTATACAAGTGAGAGGTTGAGTGTTCACCTTCAGTTCACCGGGGAAAGATTCATCACTTATCAATAGAAAACTCCTGTCTTTTCCAACTGCCTCTATGTGGGTGGGGAGGGGGAAATCCCATCCAAGTTATTAGGAAAACAATAGCAGCCTAAGGGAATGTTTGTTTAGGTTTCTTTTTGGTTGTTTTCTTTTCCAGGGTGACAGCTGCTCTTTTATTTTTTTTATTTTTTTTATTTTTTTAAATTGCAGCACTTAAAATGATGGCAGCTTGATGTATAATTTAGAATATTATTCCTTAGGGCAGTGTTGTGTAACATGAAAACAATCCTGAGACAAATCTCATCCCTTATCTAAACCAATATTGTATTAATAAAGCAACATTAAATAATAGGAGGATGTATGTCACTTCTGGGGAGTGTGAAGGCAGACACCTGCTCAAAATTCCTGCTCTCATGTCTTGGCCAACATGTTGGCTCCCAGGCCCCAAAATCTCTTTATGACCTAGAAGAGCTTTGTTTTCATTCTTTGCAGTAAAGTATCTCCAAGTGACTCAGAGTTGTGATGGTTCCTCTTTTCCATCTGGAGAAAATACCTTTCTTCTTGGGTTACTCCTTATAGGTGAAATCTCCCAAAAGAAACATGGCTAAGTGTTGAGTGTCAGGAGCTTGCAAGGTGTTGAGCTCTTGAAAACTAGTCCTGACTTCCATTCGAAAATTTAGGTTGTGGCTGTAAAGAAAACTTTTACTTAGCTTTTAGTACATACATCTTTTCTGCTGAATCAGAGAGAGATTGGAGACTGCTGTTTTGCAGCTGCTTTAAGCTAGGAAATGAGTGCACTGTTACCCCAAAAAGGCAGTTCTGTTCCATTTTTCCTCTTGGCAGTGCATCACTGCCACCTTCTTTTTTTTTCCAGGACTGGTGCTAGTATGGCAGTGCTGTGAGCCAGAAAAGGACTAATCCTGCAGAAAACCAGCTCCACATGGCTCCCGATGTGGCCAGAAAAATAGGAAAGGATGGAGGAATGGGCACAGAGGGGTCCCTTCTTAGTGGCGGCTTGGGTGTAAATGGGCTCAAAGTAATTTTGAAGCCAGAACCCAGGATGTAGGTGGCTGTTTGTGCAGTCATTCCTGGGATCTTGGAAATAAAGGCAGCGATACCCAGTGTTTTCTTGGATGGTTCTTTTGTGTTCAAATGCAGTCATGCCTCTGTGATCTCTTTCTTAGGATTACTATTTTCTAATAGCGAGAAATGATTATTTAGATTATTTGGTTACAAGTTGGGTGACTCGGTATGTCCATTCAGGAAAACAGGGGCTTTGTGGTGTCAAAGGTTAGAAATGGTCTGTTTCCATGCAACTGTTATACTCCATTACATACATGGGGTGAAAAAACTGTCCACAAAATCCCCTTTTTCTCTCCACTCCCCATAAATACAGAAGCCATCATAGCTGTGCTGACACGGCAGAGGGAGCAATTAATCTCATAGCAGGTTACTTTTCTGCTGCCCCTGGCGCCAGGCAGAGGGGGGATGTCAGGGTAGTCTGGGAGGAGGTAGATGTGACAGCTGATTGACAGCTGATGGCTTTGCCTGGTTGGTGCCGAAGAGCTGGAGAAAGAGAGCTCTGCCAGCATGGAGGAGTTGGGATCAGAAAAGGAATGTGACATTTCTGGGCACACAGTGTCGAGCCACAAAAGCATAAGCCATCTCTGCCAGTGTGAGTGGGACAGGTATTCTGCCTTTTCTTCCCCTCCCAGACTGGAAGGGATGTATATTAATAGAAGTATATGTGACTTAACGTGCAGCTACTCGGTGTTAACCCAGGTCCCCAGGGAAGAGAAGTGCTTATTTCAGGTTGCGCAGATCATAAACCTGCTGCCTCGTGTGGCGTGTGTGCTCTGAATACTAATGTCCCTTTCCCTTTTCTCTACTGACACGGCCGTTGAGCTGATGCATTCTATAGATTATACAATGATAATGGATGAGGAAGGGGAATTTCATCTGTCTCTTTAACCAAAATATCAACAGTAAATCCTTCCTGTTTGCAGAGAACAGCTGGATTTCTAATAACACTGGAGCGCTGTTGTGGTGGTGAGGGGTGGGTTTAGCTGCCCCCCTCCCTTTCATCACTGCCATTCAGACATCCAAATGCTTGCAAAAGGACTGGAGCTTTCCAACATCTTGAGGCTAATGCAGCAGTTTTCCTGGGAGTCTGCCAGCTCTGTCTGATCTAGGAAAAGCCTGAACCTCTCTATGGTGCCTCTGCACCATGCCCAGGGGAAGAAAAGGGAGGCGGGGCCTTGCATTCGAGATTCTCCAAGTAACAGCTGGGTGAAAGAAAGGGTTTTTCTTGTAAACAAGACCAGTCTCTATTCATAGAGAGGGCTGAGCTCTGATCTGATCTTGTGCAAAGCAACGAAAGAGCTGTATTGTGGAAGGGCTTATGGTAAGCTTCTGTTTATCTTTGGGAATCTCAAGAACTGAAAGAAGAATGGCACGTAAATGTGAAAAGTCTCTCAGGCTGGTCACTTTTTCTATTATTAATAAGAAATTTTGTATATTAATTTGAGTTGAAACAGGTCAGAGCGAGGACCAGAACGTTCAGATGATTGATAATGCATTGACACTGCAGTGTTGACCAGAAGCTACAATCCGACTCTGCTAGGTGCTGTACAAGTACATCATAAATGATCCTCACTTTCCTAAAGTGCTTTCAGAGCTAAAAGAGTGTGGCACAGCAGGTGGACAAGGCAATCAAGCAAGCTGTTACAGCAGGGGAAGACAGAGTACTAAATATACTAGGATGAATAGTGGTAGAGGTTTTTTTCCTTTTTTATGTTGGGTTCCCCCACCCCCACCCCGGGTCTGGTTAACGACAGAAAACACAATAGCTAACTATACAATCAGGCGGAATAACCTTCATATATCAACTGATAGTAGGACTAGTCACTAATCTAAATTGGGTGAACCCGGGGAAAAAGCTTTTGGTGACACAATAAATTTGCAAAGAAAGGTTGACCTAAAAGATATGTTTCTTCAGGATCTTTTAGATGTTCTTCTGTTCCCCTGTTCTTTACTCCTTGGACAAAACTTTGGAGATCTACTTGGCTTCCAGTTTAAACATGATTTAAATTCTAGCACTAGGATTTTTGTTATTCTATTGCAGTTGAGCAGTATTATGGTTTTGCCCATTGTTTTACATCTGGATTAAATTGTCATTTGGTACATCTGGAGGTAGGTTTGTTCAGTGGGTTTTTGAAATCCAGAGATGTTCAAGGCCCAGTCAATCTTTTGGCAAGCACTGCTAGTGAGGAATCTACACAGTGAGAATATCTATTCCGTGCAACCTCTCTCAGCAAGTTTTGTTATCCCAGCAGTTGTCCTTAGATAGATCTTCTGTCTGCTCTTCCAAGGCTGAAAAGAATCAATTGACAAACTGCCAGTCTACCTCCTTTACTTTCTATTTTCCCTTTGCTAATCTGTACATTTTCAGCTGCTAATTTATTTATTTATTTATGGCTTTAATTCTTCCGCTAGGGTTTACTTTTACTCCTGCTGTTGATGTGCAAGGAGGAACTGATGCTGACGTAGGTTTGTTCTTGACATCTCCATCTTGCTGATGCTTTGCTAACTAGTGTAAAAGAAAGACAGGTTGCATGCAGGAGGTATGCTGTTATTGGTGTGGGTGAGAGGCAAGTGCAATCCTAGCAGACAGTTCTTATTCCTTACATTGGTCACCTTTTCAATTACACATCTGATCTGCTAAAGTCTTGTCATTCTCATTCTAGTTTCTGTTAATGAAATGCATTTAACTGTCAGCTCCTGTTAACAGTAACAACACAGCTGAGGATTCATAAATTCCCATGGAAGTCAAATCACTGCTACCTTGGAAGAACTCAGTCAAGTCCTTTTTCATCTTAAAGCTGGAGGAGGAGACAACCACAGATTTCTTGATCCAACTAACCAAAATACTTTGAACAATGAATATCTCAGACTTTTATTTCTGATTTCTGTCTGAAAATATGTCTAGATAAATATTCTGTTTCTTAGAACCCTGATCTTTTTGAGTCCATGTCATCACCCAGCTGTACTCTTGGATCTATCTCAAATTATTATTTGTTACCTGGAATACTCAGAAATTCAGCTTTTCCAAAGTCAGACAAATGTGGTCCATAGATGTATAAACAGTTGTGTTTGGCACATGTTAAACCTGTTCTGAAGAACTACAAGAATTAGAAGAGAATTAGAAAAAATTGTGTGACAAGAAAGTCCTGGAGCTTAGTTTGTTTAGATTAGCAGCCAGCAGGCAAAGGAATGGATGACATGATCTGAGTCTGAGTACATACATAAGGAATATACTAACATGGAGAAACATGAAGGTTACTTTTCAGTATAATAATAGGGGAGAGCATAAAAAAGTAGAATGTCTTGATGCTGATGTTCAAGAAATGAGGATTCAAGTCATAGAAGGGATGGTTAAAGACTGTGGTGTATCTTCCCTGATGGATTATTTGAAATAAAAATATTTTTCTAAGAGATCTATTTGAGGTTTTGATTCTTTGTTTTATTGGGTCTGGGTTTTTTTGTGAATGGGATTGGCTTCAAGGGAGGTCTTTAGGTGTAAATGGTAGGTCAGCAAAGATGATCACAGCAGCCTCTTTCTGCCTTTAAAACGTGTGATTTTCAAACTACACACTGTACACAGTGCTGATAGTTTTCTCTTGCAAGAAGCCAATATACCCAATGATTTCTTCGTCTTTCTTAGAACTATAGGTTTGTTGGACTAGAAAAATTGGGCACGCTGCATATAAACTTAAATCATTCAATCTATTTGAAGTATTCTGTGAGTTCTGGGGAGAATTTCTTCCTTTAAAATGACAAATTCCGTTAGAATCAGTGGATGCTAGAGGCTTTTTCTTTCAATTGCCCAATGCAGATGGATTTATGGTTTGGTATCATGTAAACTTAATCGGGTAAAGAAGAAACACCACAAAATAAAATTTCCTAATTTGTCAGAAAATCCAGTTAACTTTTGCTGATGCCTCTCTGAACACTTGCCTTAAACACAAGCTGTTGGGCTGAAGCTGCTTAAGCCCTGATCTTGTTCCAGGCCTGCAGAAGAACGAAGAAAGTTAGCTTTGACCTGATCACTGATGGCATGATCAGAAATGAGTACCTGCATATTCCTCAATGATAGTTAAGATACTTAAAGACATTGTGCTTTAAGTCAAACACGAAAATGTATATATTTTTTTTAATTGGAAAGATAACCCGATTACAGATAAAAACTGTAAAATAAAAAGCTGGAACATGGAACTGATAACAACTAATTAAGTTGGAAGCAGGCCATGACTAAATGCTGGGATGAACAAAGAAATTAATGTGGCCACATTCTTTATAAATGGATCTCTTGGATAGTCTGTGTCTCTTATTTAGTCCTGGAAACAATAATGTATTTTCCTATATCTTGGGGCATAATATGTATGAAACTTTGAGCTCTTAAGAGGTCTCTATGTGACTTTGATCAGTGGTTAAGGTGAAGCCTGCTATTTATTTGTGTTGAAAACAGATCATTTTTTGTCTTTGGTCATCCTAATTAAAGTGATCGCCTAAACTTCTCCCTGTATACGTGTTCATACCACCATTTAATTACCTGAAGAAGCTATCTTGCAAATTGGAATTGCTGCCAATGATAAATTGACAAAATATAGCAGAAATGCCAAGTGGAAATTTACATGATTGGAACTACTTTAGTACAACTGGATGATAATAAGAACTTTCTTTTATACCAGTTTGTGATTCTTAATCAGTACTTCAAGAAACCTGCAGGAGAAATGGACTCTGGGCACCAGTTCTGTGCTCTTCACATGCCTTTCTCACTGCATCCTGTTGGAGTAGGATGTTGCACAGGTCCCCAGCTGGATGATCCTGTTCTAGAGGAAAGCTTTGAGTCTGCACTGGATTTGGAGGCTTGCACGCAGTTTTGTGTAAGCAGCTGGTGGTTCATGGGTACTGAAGTTTTAGTTGCTGTCACTGAGCTATCTCAAGGTTTCTGGACTCCAGATGAGGAGTATTCAGCAGTTTTTAAAAATGCAGGCCCTTCGATATCATGTCTCAAATCAGATGCCTAAATAGTCAATCAATCTTGAAATTTTTGGCTTTGGAATTCAAACTGTAGTTCTCTGTTGATCCCATGGAAAAACTCCACAGTTATTTGTGTTGCAAATGGAATAGAGGGGGGAGTGGATTTTCAGAAGTATGAAGCTTTCTCTTTTGATTCCAGTTTTAGTGCCTGTTTCCATTCAGGTGCCCGTGTATTGGTGGAATGTTTTCATTTCTCATCTCCCACAAGCCAGACACAGTTTTGACCCACAGGTGGTGATAACAGCCTGGCTTCCTAACACAGCTACTGCCACCAGATTTTGTTACTTTGCACAAATGTGTCCAAAAGGACAAGCAGACCTAAACCAGCTGCAAGTAAAATTTCCCAAGAGATTGCCTGCAGGCACAAATGCACTGTTGGGACCAGAGCAGCTGCCTCTGTCCTGTTAGCTGAGGATCTGTTTTGGGGCAGGATAGGGTATCTAAGGACGCAGAGCATATGAGGAATGGAATTTAGAGGAGAGTGTTCAGCTGCAGGATAGAATTATGACTCTCTGTATTCTCTCTCGATCTTTTCCCTTGAGACGGTTAAACTTCTCCCAAGAATGGCCTGGAATCCAGAGCTTCTAAATCTGCTTTTTTAGGGGGAAAAGAAAAAAGAGCAGAAATGTTTTCATTTGTTTCCAGAACACTATCCCAAATTAAATATATATATATATATCCCTCAGGGTGGGTATCATTAAATGGGCTTTTACCTATATATCACACCTCTGTAACTATAGTATGTAGGACTCTCAATCTTCTAATCTCCTGCAAAAGCTGGAAAACAGGCCTTTAGTATACAGACCTGAACAGGTGGGAAAGTGCTGTCATCTGCTTTTTTGTCTCTTTAAAATACTGAATCCTCTGACCAGAGATTAGAAGCGAAGGTCTGGCTTTAGTGCTCTAATACCTAATTGAATTATGAGCCTAGGTGTAGTCCAGAGAGAGGACTTAAAGCAAATTCCCATACTGATTTTGGCACTTAAATTACCTTTCAACCAATGACACCTGCTTTAATTTGAGTACCTGGACTTCAGCTACTCTAGGACATATTTTTAAAGGTAATCTGTGCCTAATTCCTATCGATTCCAGCAACATGTCAGGGGACAGAACCTGCTAACAAGAAATTAAGAATATAACTGGCAGACAAGGACCTGATGTCTACCACCCGCAGGTCATAGTATATGTAAGCTCCAGTAAGA
>VZTM01016531.1:0-16105 GCA_013400555.1 Jacana jacana
AAAGAGGCTAGGGTTTTGGTTTATTTTCCTTATTTTAATCCAAAGATATCATTACAGAGGCAAAAGTCAAATAAGTAAGACAGCAATTTTTGTCTGCTTTTTAACAGAAATATGTAAATGCATTTTAATGCATTTTAATTTAATTAGAAATATGTAAATGTAGCTTAGTCATGTTTGCTCACAGTTTTCTTACAAAGTCTTCTCCATATCAACTATATCTTTGTCTACTTTAGATTTTCATATCATACAAATTTCAGGTAAGCATATCTGCAAACATAAAAAAAATTATGTGAAGTTATTGCTACAAAGACAGCAGTCAGTATGGAGTGTGCAGATATGTATGCCATACTGGATCAGGTCAATAGTTCAGTTGATCTAGTTCCCTGTCTCCAGTGTTAGGGTTTTCTAGATTCACTAATGGAATTGCCAATGAATGCAACCACAGAAAGACAAGATCTTCTGCCTACAGTTAAAAGCATTATTCTAACTGTAACAGTAGAGTGTCAAGGTTGATATATGGAGATAAGTACTTGCAGTCTTTGCTTTGCTGGTTTTTTCCTTGCCTTCATTATTGCTAGTTCTGAATATCCTAGCCAAGTGAACATTTTCTCCCCCCAAAAAAAAAACCAAAATGAAGGTTTTCTTTTCATTATATGACACTGGTATAAAGTGTCAGAAACATACTGTGGTTTGAACCGTTAGCTTCCACACCATGGAAGAGTGCTGGAATTATGGTCTGCACCCATGTAACCTTATTCTCCCAGAGGTATGTGTCCTTATTTCCCTACTTAGTCTTCAGTCAGCATCACATTGAAGAGTGAAACAAATTATTAGCAACCATCCTAGGCAAAGAATAACAAATCTTCCAAATGAGAAGAGATATAAATTTAGTACAGGTCAGTATGGATAGCATGTACAAGCTAGTACCTCTAGCTTCTGCTCCATGTATCACCACCACACCTTTTAACCTGATGACATGATGACTTCTTCACCCTCTATATCTGTTGTCCCAGTTAAACCATTATTTACTTTGTTTTATAACATTACTTAGAGTTAAACTAAAATAAAAATCCAATGACAGTAGAAAAGTTAATATTTACCATCAAAAACATTGTGCATGTGATTATTGCAAGTGTTTTCAGGGATTTATGCACTAGAATAATGATTTTAGCCCAAAGCTACTCCTTTGGAAAGAGCATTGTAAGATCAATGAAGTATTCCTTAGCATAAGGAGTCTTGCCTTAAAATAAGGGGACAAAAGTCTGTTCTTACCCATAGATATATTTTTGTGATCCTTTCCTTCCTGGAGCACTACTGTTATCCAACATAAGAGATGCAGTCATAGATCGTTTCTCATTTAATGTGCAAAAGATAATATTAATATGGTGAGGTAAAATGTTTTTATTTGTTATTTGTAACTGCCAGAGAGTTGTAAGGCTTATATCTGCAAAATCACATTAAAAATATTTATTGTTATCCTCCAACTCTTTCCCTACAAAGAACCCACCATATTTAGGAAAAGGCAGCAGACTGTTCTGTCCACAGTCTTTGATGCAACAGAGACATTGTATTCCTACTTAATAAGAAAGAAAATGTTATACAGCCTCATTGCAGGGTACTGAAACTCGTCAAGGATATCAGATGGTGTCATACTTGTATTGGATGTTATGACTGTTTTTCATGTTTTACCAATAAAGCAAGAAAGCATCAGATAGTGACAGTAACTTGTACAATACCAGCAAGAAGAAAATGTAGCTCAAAACTTTGAAAACCGTTTGAATTCATAAAAAAAATTTGGTGCAGTGGGTGTCGAGGGAAGGAATGTTCTACCTGTGATACCAAAAAGAATAATATATTGCTCTCAAACTGAGACACCATTTTACGTTGCCTTTATGCATAGAAATAATACTCTAGTTCTGTATGCTGGATGTTGGTCAATAAAGTGTTTCTACTAACTTTTTTACATAGGACTATTTACAATTAATGGGTTCTAAAGTATTTAAGAGGTAACAATGCCAACTGTCTTATTTTTATACACTGCACAATTACTTAGTATGTATAGTGGTATATGGTCCTCTGTAAGAAAAAGAGATTAGAGAAAAAGAAAAGTCATACGTTAAAAACACAATTTTGTAAAAAATAATGTATGACCACTAAAGCCCTGGGATTTTCTGATATTCTATTCAGTTGCAGCTCTTGTACTGTAAAATGAAAATATATGAGAGGTACTGTGTTAAAACTGCAGTAAACCAAGCTTTAAATAATAAAAGGCATATCATTTACTGCTTCTGCAGTGTAACTCTTCCTTTACAAATTCTGTAGCCAACAACTAGAGGCAAGATCCTTAGGATTAGATTAAAAACATAACTTCTTGATGCAAACAATTTAAGACATTCTAGGTTTTTAATTCTTCATTAATCTCTAGTACATGCTTGCTGTGGAATCCTCTAGGTAAGTTATAAAATGTATACACTGTTGTCTTTTAAAGGCAACGGTGACTCATCTTCCATATACTCTGGGGAATGAAGAAATGTGGAAGTCTTTTAATTCCTTGCCAGTACATCAACAGTAAAGAGAAGACTAGGGAAAATGTGGGCCCCCTACTGAATGAGGTAGGTGGTCTGGTGTCAGAGGATGCAGAGAAAGCAGAGTTGCTGAACGCCTTCTTTGCTTCAGTCTTTACTGTAAAGGCTGTCCCTCTGGAACCCTGACCCAGGAGGTAGGAGAGAAAGCCTGGATTAAGGAAGACTCTCCCTTGATCAAGCAGGATTTGTTTAGAGATGATTTAAGCAAACCTGACACCTACAAATCCATGGGTCTTGATGGGATGCACCCATGAGTGCGAGGGAACTGGCAGATGTTATTGCAAAGACATTTTTCATCATCTTTGAAAAGTCATGGAGAACAGGAGTGGTGCCTGATGACTGGAGGAAAATTGATGTATTGCAAGTCCTCAAAATGGGCTAGAAGGAGGATCCAGGAAACTACAGGTCAGTGAGCCTCGCCTCCATGCCTGGAAAGGTGATGGAACAGCTTATTTTGGATATTGTCTCTAAGCATATGGTGGAAAAGAAGGTTATCTGAAGTGGTCAATATGGATTTACAAGAGAAAATCACACTTGACCGATCTGACAGCCTTCTATGATGGCCTGACTGGTTGGGTGGATAAGGGGAGAGCAGTGAACACTGTCTACCTTGACTTCAGCAGGGCTTTTCACACTGTCTCCCATAACATTCTCATAGGTAAGCCTAAGAAGTGCAGGTTAGATGTGTGGACTGATGGACTGAGAACTGGCTGAATGGCAGAGCTCAAAGGGTCATGATCAGTGTCAAAAAGTCCACTCAAAGACCTGTAACTAGCTGTGTTCCCCAGCAGTCAGTAATGGGTCTGATCTCATTCAATATATTCATCAATGACGTGGACGAGTGGACAGAATGTACTGTCAGCAAGTTTGACGATGATACAAAACTGGGCTGGCACATCACAAAGCTTTATTGCCATTCAGTGAGACCTGAACAGGCTAGAGGGTTGGGCAGAGAGGAACCTGATGGAATTTAACAAGGGCAAGTGCAGGGTCCTGTTCGTAGGGAGCAATGTGCCAGTCCAGGTTAGGGGTTGACCATCTGGAAGCAGCTCTGCTGAGGGAGACCTTGGAGTCCTGAGGGACAACAAGTTGACCATGAGGCAGCAATGTGCCCTTGTGGCCAATGGTCTCCTGGGGTGCATCAGAAAGAGTGTGGCTGCATCTAGTGTACTGTGTCCAGTTCTGGGCTCTCCAGTTCAAGAAGGACAGGGAACTACTGGAAAGAGTCCAGCAAAGGCTACAAGGGAATAAAATACCTCTCGTATGAGGAAAGGGTGAGAGATATAAGTCTGTTTAGTCAGGAAAAGACTGAGACAGGATCTTATCAATGCTTATAAATATCTAAAGGCCAGGTGACCAGAGGATGGAGTTGCGCTCTTTTCAGTGGTGCACAGTGAAAGGACAAGGAACAATGGACACAAGCTGGAACACAGGCGGTTTCATCTCAATATGAGGAAAAACTCCTTTACTTTGAAAGTGCCAGAGCACTGGACCAGCCTACCAAGAGATGTTGTGGAGTCTCCTTCTCTGGAGATATACAAAACCCACCTGGATATGTTCCTGTCCAACCTGCTGTAGGTGAATCTGCTCTGCAGGGGGATTGAACTAGATGATCTCTGAAGGTCCCTTCCAACCTCTACCATTCTGTGATTCCATAAAGTCTCTTTTGGAGATCTTCTTGTTCTTCCCATTTGCACTGGAGGGGAATAAATAAATAGCAATGAGAGGAAAAAAATGTTTTTCCTGGAGTAAGTAGACACTAAGTAAATGTACTGTGACTTCCATTGCTATGTTTTACACTACTTTGCTTCTGGGCAGTATAGTGCCGTGCTGTCCCTGACTAATGAGATACTCTGAAATATCTCTCTCACTATGTCTAAATGTATGTCTCAAGAATCAAAGAAAGTTTTCTGAGTTTGAGTTGAGTGAGGCTGAAAGGGAGGAGGAAACATGTGAATTCCATTTTATATTAAATCTGATAAATAAATAGAAGTTGTTATGAACACTAGAACCTAGAATATCCTCTTGACTCACCCAGACTCCGTAGAACAGAGCCTACAACCGACAACTAATTTCTTTACTATATTCTTTCTCTACTTGAACTTCATATCCATGGGGATAGAAGCCTTACTGAATGCAATTCTCATCGTTCTACTTATAATTTAAGGAAAATTTATATAGAATGTTGAAATGGAATTTTAATTTCAAGTAGCTGCGAGTCTTTTTTCTTTATTTTTTTTCTCTGATGCTAGACTCAAGGTGTTGCATTCAACTCCATGTTCCCTACCTATTAATTTACAAGACAGAACTAACCACTGTGAACATACATTTATCTCGGAAGTATCTTTTTAAAACAGGTGAGGTTTGACCACGAGGTCAGAGGAACATCATTTTTTCATTAGCTTTTAGTCTTTCTTGGACTAAGTAGCAAAACTGTTGGGTTTCACTACTACTATGCTCCAGTCCAAGTAGTTTTGGCAAAATGTGAGTACCTGTGCAGGGTGCTGCTTTCGGCTGCATGGGTTTGGCCTGAAGCCACTAATTTCCTCCCTTTCCTCCCCAAAGAAGCATAATGACTAAAAAATATTAGACATGTAGTGAAGCATAATTCTTCCAAATACTGAAACTGGAGTCAACAGCTGAAGAAAGGCTTTGATTTCTGCATACTGGATGTAATCAACTCTTAGTTATTCTACTTGCACTATACTCTCTGTGGAACTACCCCTGAATGACTAACTAGCTAGCTAGAACTAATAACTAATAGCACAGGACAAAATTCTTACCACATTGAAGAAAACAAGCGAAGTTTCAAAGGATCACGATTTCTTTTCAGAAATTTGTTGGCACTCACAGAATCACAGAATTGTCATGGTTGGAAAGGACCTCTGAGATCACTGAGTCCAACCACTCCAACTTGATTCTAAAAATATTTCTGCATTTATCTCCTTACCCAGACCAAAATTGTTGAAGATGAATAAAAATCATCAGTCTCTATCCATATTCGCTACTAAAATGTTAAAGGATAAATTCAGGAGGGCTTGTAGAACTGGTTGTTAGCAATGTCAACAAAAACATATCTATGTAATTCTTTTAAAGAATCTTGCTGTTTTTCAATGCAGAACAATGCCATAATGCATTGTAACGGCTTTCATAAAATCGTTATGGCACTACTGAAACTTCACTACTGTTCATCACTTACAGACTAGCCATTACTAATGCCTGTCTGGATTACTTGTCATCTTATCTAGTGTTAAAAACCATTTGTTGTACAGAGTATGGCCATTTTTCTTTATTATGCCAGCTACTACCGGGCTGGACTGCAAAACTACACACCACATCTTGCAAGTGCCACACACTACTGTGTGTATTGTAGAGTAGTGTCCAAGCATCCTAATTGAGATCAGAAGTAAAACCTGTTCAGCATGACAGGATCACAATGGGAGCCATAAACAGCTTATTAAGTGTATAAACAAGAAGGAGAGAGGACAAAATTAAAGAATATAGATGCACAGGGAGGTGGAGATACTGGACCGTGGCTGCATGGCATCTAAACAGTGGTACAATGGCTGTAAATCAATATTCCTTACAATATTCTTTGTTTGCCCCTAGACAAGTGTTTCTCATTCACTGCTTCATGAACTGCTCTCAGCGTACAAGACACTGTTAGGAAATCCACAAAACCAAGTTAAAGAGAGTACACATGTACTCTTTAACATGGGTAAAATAGAGCTTAAAAAAAAAAAAAAGTCATTCAAACATTAATTTTATCACTAAGATGAGACACAGCTTCTCCCAGGGAGCATTTATCTCTCAAAGAATTTCACATAATGTGCTGTGCATCATCTATATGAAGACAAAACAAAAGGGCAGCCTTGTCCCATCCTCTTTGCTGCCTCGTCACATCCCTTTTACTATCACACGTTATGGACACCAGAAAGTGTATAATTTGTACTGGAGTTGTAAACAATAAAAACACACTGTGGCAAATAACACAGCTGACCCTTGCTTATATGCCTGTTGGGCTACAGAAGGGGGAAGAAAAATATTTTCAAAGTCATGTTTAAACAGAGTGTAAACCATCTATGTTAAACACTGTAGAAAATTAAATTGCATATTTCGATAACTACATGTCATTCTAAGTACCATTGCTTTGTGATTTTTAGTTTGACATGAATCTGTTCATGCCATGTGGCTGACAGGAATAGCTGTAGAAGCTGCAGTGTGTCCTTGCTCCATGCTGGGGCTCCTTAAAGGAGTTCTAGTTACGCTGAGATGATTTATACTTGCAAGAGAGAAACAAAGAAGCATCAGTCCTGTTTCCTTTGAGGCTGTAGTTGCCTTTTTGGTGCCCTCCCTGTTTTTCTGCTAGTTGCAGTTCGCAGCTAATGATCCAAGCCATGTTCCCATCCAGATCTGGAGCCAAATTGCCCAACTCAGACACAAACACCTGGCAAATGTTCAGCTACACTCCCATAACTGATTTTGCAGGCTCTGTTCCTGCAAATAGCTGATCCTGGCTTTCCTGTGGTGAAAGGAAATGTGAACCATGCAACATTTGTGTTCAGCTTGAGAAGAGTTTAGGCTTTGTTTGGGAGTAGTTGAGATCTGAGCCCAAAGTTTCAAGGAATCAGTAAATTACATTATGATAAATTATAGAAGGTGTGATATAGGGATTTTATTATATTGTTTACTATTTATTATTTTATTTAGGAAATATTATATGATTATTATAATAGGCTTTTTAAATTGTCTATATCTCAAATAAAGCTTTATATTTTTTCTTTTGTCTGAACCACCAGTGTATCATGGGTGTAATGTTCCTACCTAGAGACAGAAGGATTCAGATTCTAAAGGAGAATACAGCCCCAAGGCAATCATTCTGCAACACCCATGAAGCACTGGACTACTTCAGACAAGCACATTTCAATGTCATACCAACAGAAATCAAACATTGTTGGATATATTTTCTGAATTTTCCATTTAATTATGATTGCTGCCTCCCTCCTGTATTTTTAATTTCTCTAGATAAAGAATGCAGACTGCTATATCCATATCTGGCTTTACTTTTGGTTACTAGAGATATGAATTAGTGTTTTAGGTCACTGAAATATATCTTTAAAAAAATATATGGGAATATTTTTCATAAGTAGTTTGTTCTTACAGAGCTCAAAAAAGAAAAGTCCATACATGAGAAATCTATTCTCACAGGACTTTCAAATTGTGCTGTTGGTGACTAGCCCCATGGATATTTTAGGATGTCTATAAGTTTGTCCTTTTAAGTCATTTCCAGCATATCATATTCATATCCTGACACATATTGGATGATTTCTGTTCAGATCTTAACAGCTGCAGAAGCACCATAGAACTAACTGTGTACAACTTTGGTAAAACCTTAGTGGCATCACTCACCCAAGAGAGTGGTGTGTGTGTAGTATTTCTGGGATGAAGCAGATCACACAGAAAAAACCTTCCTCATTTCAATTACAATCTGAAGGGTGTCTATAGTCAACAGTCCTGTTAGTGCTTATAGTGTAGAAAAGGTAGAGGAGAGCTTATTTTTGTTTATTTTTAGATTGTTTGCTTATTCACAGGAAACAAGCAGTTGCAGAAATTATTTCATCTGATTCATAAATCAGACTAGTTTCATACAGTCATGGTTAGACTGCAACCATCAGAAAAACAATCTACTTGACAATTTGCTTAACTATCTCTGTTCTGTATTTCAGTCATTTCTGTTCAGGAAAAAAAAAAAAAAGAAAATAAAACACCACCCAAAAAAATCAACTCCCCAACAACTCTATTCTTGTGGCACCACTAGCTATCATGTTTCTACACTTGACTTGTGACTTGTCTTATATTTATTTTCTGTTGACAATAACTAAATACCTTTACATTGTTCTCTGTTGTGTTGAAAATTGGTGTGTGAAAACAAGCAGAAATTATAATTGTCAATGACACCCCTGGGATACAGCACACATAGGAACTAAAATAGTGGTTGAAACAAAATAAAGATGAAAGCAAAAGTTGGCCATTTTATACATTACATTGTCTGTTATGTTTTAATTCATATGCAGATTAGATGCAACTTCAACATTAAAAAGAACAAAGCACGTTGTTTGTCCTGTTATTACAAAATATTTAGTGAACGTCTACCTCATGGAACAGACAGCAGAGACTGTAGAAGCTTGTCTGCTTGTTTGTTTCCTTTTGCTTCTTAATAAGTATCCACTTAAGTTGCTGATTTAATATGGAATGATTCCTGCCCATTGAGATTCTGAGGGAAAGCCAGAAACTCCAATGTAGGAGGAATGTCACTTCATAGTTTGAGAAGTTGTGACGTTGATGTGAATTTTTCTGTGTTTGTGGAGTCTTTACTTCGTTCATGGTCTTTACTTCGTTTGTGGTCTTTACTTTGGAATATCTGAAAATTATGGATTTATATCCAAATATATATATCCAAATATATTTATATCCAAAATTATCAATCAATTAGCTTCAGTCATTCCACCACTTCAAAAAAAAAATCTTATTTAATCTTGGTAATTTTTAAAAGTTGCAGACTGAAAATGGATGATTGAGTTTTGCAGATAATTTTTTGTGCTTTTAACTAACAACTTTTGGATTTTGAGAAGACTCGTGCTGTTGCTCCTGAACACACTATCCAGGTAAAAATGTTGAGTACTTTATTTTCTAAATTATAGGGTACATTTACAAAGAGGAAAAAAATATCTTTGTGCAAAGGCCCCCGAAGTCTTCTACTTTCTCTCATCAAATGGAATTTCCAAAAGAACAGTGTTTTTAAGACAGGTCCATCAAACATACGAGTGTGCGATATCGTTTCCTGAAAAGTGGAGCTTCAAGTTTTGTAACAGCTATGTGCAACTTACAACGTTTTTTTGACATACAGATATAATAGCTTACCAAGCTGATAGCAAATCAGCTACTTTGGGGAGCAGATGACAGAAACATCCATGAATTCAAAAACAATGAGAAGTCCCATTCCACCTATCTTTAAGATCTGAATACAGATAGTAAAGATTTGACAGAGTGGAGTATAGGTGATAAGTCTGGTAGATTTATTATATTATCCTTGACTTTTCTCTGAGGTTTAAAGATATCTTTAGAAAGAGTAGGTTCATGGGGCTTTGAGAGAATCTTACAGTGCATTTATTTTACATTAAGCGGTCTTAGTAGAAATAAAGATCCTTAGGGCAATTACAATATAAGAAAAGAGCCATAAAAATGTAAGTGAATCACAGAGTATTACTATGCAAGTCATTGGAAACACTGAAAATTCAACTGCTGCCTCTTTCCCTTCTGAGCATATATCCATCAAATCACACTCTTGGGACTTGATATCAAAATATGATATTTCTTTTCAACACATATTTTAAAAAACAGTAATTTAAATTGAATATGCTAATTGACTATGCTAATAACTCTACTAATTCAAGTTCTTATGAGTATTTAATTCAAATATTTATACTTGGGTAGTTTCACAAGTGAGCTCTGAAAAATATTTTGTATGTAACACTAAACATATATCATTAATGCTGCCAGTGCTTGGCAATATCACACAATGTCCCACTTTGCAACATTAAGCAAAATGCTTATCAATACTTTTTGTACATACTGAAGTCCAAAATTATATGTGTGTATATATATATATATTATGGAAAACAAAGTTTCCTTTGGGAACATAATCTCAACTGTTAGAGTATCTTAAATAAGCCCCAGGGACTCATTTAGGCTCATCTATTATCATCTTTCAAAAGAAAACTCTGTCATAGAATCATAGAATCATTTAGGTTGGAAGAGACCCTTGGGATCATCAAGTCCAACCATCAGCCCTACTCTACAAGTTCTCCCCTACACCAGATCCCTCAACACCACATCCAATCTACTCTTAAACACAGTCAGGCATGGTGAGTCCACCACCTCCCTGGGCAGCTGATTCCACCGATTGACCACTCTTTCTGTGAAAAACTTTTTCCTCATGTCCAGCCTAAACCTACCCTGCTGCAGCTTGCAGCCATTCCCTCTTGTCCTGTCGCTCATTGCCCGTGAGAAGAGACCGGCACCAACCTCTCTACAATGCCCTTTCAAGCAGTTGTAGAGAGTGATGAGGTCTCCCCTCAGCCTCCTCTTCCTCAAACTGAACAATCCCAACTCCCTCAATCGATCCTCATAAGACTTATCCTCTCACCAGTTTCGTTGCCCTCCTCTGTACTTGCTCCAGCACTTCGATATCTCTCTTGTGCTGAGGTGCCCAGAACTGGACACAAGACTCAAGATGTGGCCTCACCAGTGCTGAGTACAGGGGGACAATCACCTCCCTACTTCTGCTGGTCACACTATTCTTTATGCAAGCCAGGATGCCATTGGCCTTCTTGGCCACCTGGGCACACTGCTGGCTCATGTTCAGCCATCTGTCGACCAGCACCCCCAGGTCCTTTTCTGCCAGGCAGCTCTCCAGCCACACTTCCCCAAGCCTGTAGCAATGCATGGGGGTATTGTGACCCAAGTTATTTTCAAATTTTTTGATATGCCAGAAAATATTTCTGCTCAAATTGGCAGATATTTCTCATTTCTAGATTAAATGTAGCACTCACTACTAGATTGCCCCAAGGCCACCAGGTTGGACATTTAGAGAATAGTGATGTACAGATCCAAAGTATAGGTGCTGCTTTAGTTTCCGTCTTTGCTTAATGTTTGTAAATTCTAAAATTATATGGAGACACTTCTGAAAGCCCTCAATGAAGAACTGTAAATATAGGGCAACGAAAACAGAAGATTCTACATCTGCAGTGCAAATGCCTCACAGAGGGAGTAAGAGTGAAGAAAAATGTGAAAACTTGAGATAATATCAATGTACCCCAGTAACAGATTTTCTGAAGTAGCAACCTAACTAATTTAATAGAAAAGATGCTCCTTGAATACATGTATTTATTTTGATCCAGATGCACAGTGGCAATCCATAAAGTCCTTTTAATTATAGTAAGAATTCTTTGATTTGCAGGCTCTTATTACAGGGAAGGGATCAGATGCTTTATCCATTCTTCCTGCCCACAGCTTCAATTCTACTAGCTGCTAGAAATCTCAGCAAGGAGAAATTGCAGAAGTGATTATTTACATCAAATGACCAAGAAGAGCAATAAACAAGGATTCCAAGGGATATTGAGACATGACAATGTGTTGTTTATTCTACGTAAATAGATTCACATAGATGTGCAGTGTTTCATTCAGATTTCTCTGTGGTATTTTATGTGTAATGCATATGAGCATATTGAGCTCATGCATAAGAGCAACCTGATCTGGTGGATCTCCCTCCCAGAGCAGGGAGATCTGACTAACCCATCTACGATCCTGTAATTCTATGAAAAGTTGTTTTTACTATTTTCTCTACTGTGCAATATAGGTCTCTTTGTATAAAAAAATAATTTCACTTAAATACGACTACATAAATTTTAAAAATCTTGTGATGAGCCACCTGGCCACATAAGCACTTGCAAACAGTTTCAGTTGGGTTTACTCCTTTTGCTTATATGTTTTCTGTTGCCAGAACAAGAGAGAGCAGTAGCAAGATTCTCCCATAATAGTCATAGGGTTAGATTAAAAACACAGGTAAAGATTATGTTTAAAGTTATTTTGTTTCTAGCAAGAGCTGAAAGCAAAGAAAAACCCTGCCTGAGAAAAAGTCCCTTTCATTTTAATGACCTAAAATGTCAACTCTTCCTAACCAGGATTAGGCTCTAAGTTAGCTTTAAACTGGATAGGGAAGGTCCAAAACAAATCAACCACATATTTAAATCAATATTTTTTTCCAGCAGAAGCTAGAACAAGTCACCTTCATGACAGAAGCAACTCAGATCTGCTGGATTAGGTTGAAAACTCCCCTATATTGACTATGTTAGTGAAGGTGATCTCTTCTCCCTTGTTCTTACATTCACCCCATCTAAAGCATGTCTTCCCTTAGTTTCAGAAAGCACAATGCAGGTTTTTTTGGTGTCCTTAGGAAACACTTCTTACACCCTCACAGCCCTCTCAGCAGCCACTTTGGCTGCGCTATGGGCTTCTGCACTGCTTTGCTCTGCTTGGCTCGTTGCACATATTTCTCCTAGCTCAGCACATGTCTTCCCTGAGGGCATGCACGCAATCTCATCCCCTCTGCAAAGGATGCTGTGTTACTCTTGAATGTAAAAGGCAAGAAAGCATGCCACAGGCACATGTATTACATCTCCAGAGCCTTTTAGCACTATTCCTTTTTGCTGTCCAGCCACAATCTCTTTACCAAACATACAGTGACCACACAATAAACTGAAAACAAAGAAAAGTTCCCTTATCTATCATATAGACATCGAAAATGGGGCTATGTGCTTCTGCTTTAATGTAAAATATTTGCCATTACTATATGCAGAAATGCTATAATCTATTTAATTTACAATTGTAAATGGGAAAATTAAAAGACAATATTCAAACCTCCTAGCCTTGCAAAGAGTCAGTAGCCATACTTCTTGGGTATTATCGAACTACTACTTGATTCTCTGTGGAGAAATTTTTCTCAGAATTTTCTGAATTTCATTAGACAATGCTAGCATAACCATGTTCTTGGCAAATGCAATCTTCAACACCCAAAGGTTCATGTCCAAAGATGATATTTTTCATCTGATTTTTGTTTATACCTGATAACAAAGAGAGTTTCTGGGGACAGAAATTGGACATAACTGAAAGCCAGTTTGATGGAGTTGGTACAGAGAAGCAGCAAGGTTATGGCCTTTCTCATCACTGTTTTCTCTTTCTCAAAAGTGCTTTTTA
The DNA here is from genome assembly GCA_013400555.1 of Jacana jacana. Classification (NCBI taxonomy): domain Eukaryota; kingdom Metazoa; phylum Chordata; class Aves; order Charadriiformes; family Jacanidae; genus Jacana; species Jacana jacana. The sequence continues at coordinate 13,401 of VZTM01016531.1, forward strand.
ACTGTATATACACTAGTCCCTGGAATAACTAATTACTTCAAGTGGTCCCTAGAAGCTGGCAAAGAGAAACATATCTGGTAGCAGTAATTTATATTTGTGTTATGAAGAATTGGTAAAATATACCTCTTCTGCAGTAATATAAAGGTGTTCAAATTCACAAGGATTGACAAGGGGTTTTTGTCAGTATGGCTCATGCCATACCACAGAACTGCAGATATGTTTTAAGGCATGCATGTCTTAGAATTACAGAATACCAGAATGCCCTATACGGGAATGCCCTCCAAAGCAGCTCAAATTAAATGACTGGAAAAATTCTTACAGCATTTGTAACACAAACTCCAATGCTGTCTTAAAAACAAGCAAACAACAAAAAAAAATAGTGCAAGCACTTAATTATAGTATCCATTCTTCTATATGTTAAGACATAAACAGTTACTGTAAAAGCATTGTGTTATTACTGAAGTCAGAGTTGTTAATTTTTATTCTCACCTTATGAATAAATATGTAGTCACAAAATAGTTAATTTTCTTCATAATCTGGAGCTATCTAAAAGTCTTTGCTATCACTTCTTAGCTGCTAAACAGTTTTATGGTAAATATTTCTTCTATTGATATATCAAAAAAACATTCAGCTGGGTGTTTGGGGAACAAAACATACATCTTCTGTAACTATTAATGAAAATTGTAAGTCTAAGTGCTTGCATGTACGTCACTGGAAATGTAGTCCATGAATTGTTATTTTGTCTCCTGATACAAATTACGAGAAACAGCTGAGACCTAGGGTGAACAATATGCCCATGTCATCTAAGAAACTAATACATCTTCTGAGAAGCTGGAAGAGACAAGGAAGCTGTACTGGCAGCACATATTGTTTCTACCTTTACAAGACCCTAGGGATCTCTAGGTAATTTATTGTCTATGATTTTTCCTTGCTCAGTAGAATCACTTCTTTTCATTTGAACTTTTTAACATGCTTAGGCATGCACAGGGAATAAGAGCCAACGCTATTTAAGTGAGATTCTGAAAGCTTGAGCAGTGATTTAAATTAAGTGACAAAAATTGTATCTCTGCAAGATTATATATTGCAATTCAAAGCAGTGGTTTGCCACAACTGTTTTCAAAAGTCAATTCACTAGGCATTGTCATTATCTAGAAGACTTGTCTTTCATGTTATTTTCTTTATGCCAGATTTCTATTTCAATACCTTTAAAGCTCCTGATAAAAAAAAAAAAAAAAGCCCCCACAAAACAAACAAACCAACCCCCCGCCCAAAATCACAAAAACCCAAACCACCCTCCTGTTCCAGTGCAGAACCTCAATGGTCCCTCCACATACTATCTATCCTGTCAGATAGATAGTTCCTCTTTATGAAAACATCATGTCTCAAGTCACAATCTGAGATACAAAAATGAGTTAAGATGCCCAAGGCTGATGCTTTTATAAGTTTGAATATACAAATAATGAAACAGTGCACAGGAGTCTCATACTATCCATAGATGAAAGAAGTTGCCTAACAAAAAAAACCCCCAAAAACCAAAAAAACCCCAAACAGTAAAAACTGAAAGCAATCCTTGAAAATTTTAAAGTTTCTGAAACCCTGCAGTATCTTGCCTCTGAGTCTGACTGAGATTACAAGCAAATACATTCAGATATCATGAGGAAAAGGTTTTAATTTTCAAATAACTTGAAGTCCAGTCAATGCTGAAAAGCTGTAGTCTTCTGACTGTGCCTTTTGTCAAGAACCTTAATTTTGTCTTGTCTCCAGCTGATTCTGAGCTTTCAGTACCATTGAGTCAAGAATTTTTAGGTTAAACACTTGATATTAAAAAAAAAATTACATGCCATGGAAATTCAATTTTTTATAAGAAATTGCGAGAGTTGCTTTAATTTCTTGACTTCAAGTAAATTGGAAAAAAAATCAACTTAAAATCAACATAAAATCAGCTTTCTTATGGGCAATGACTTTTAATTTTGAAGCTATGTTCAGTGAAAAATACTAAAGTAAATGACTAAATTACTGGCAAAAGAAAATATTTTTTTTATTATAAAAGTGAAATAATTTTATTAGGCCCCTCCCCAATTTCTTTTTCTGCAATTTTTTATGATTTTTCACTTTTCACCCTATTTTTCAGAGGGAAAATAATGTAACCTTTACCAAATGTTCAGGAGATGAAAACTATGTTTTCCAACCCCATGTACTATTGAAAGTTACCTGCTATTCTTAAATAATGGATTAATTTTTACACAATAAACCAATACTCAATTTAAGTTTAGCTTAGTTTCGTAGTGAACACATGGGACCAACAGCTGCTGCAATTCATTTTTACACTGTTTACATGGCAGGTCAGTTTATTATTTGGATCTATACTTCATGTTTACTATTCTTTCTAGTTGGAGATGTTTATGTACTCTTCATATCTATAATTTTCTCTCTGGTTCCTTACAATTTAATCAATTAAATTTTTCTTTGCTTTCAATTTACTAACTGCTAACCTGGACAATGTGCATTTGTAGAGCCATGATTTTCCTCTCCCTGCTATGTCAACCTCATGGCTATATCTTGGTGAATGGCTGAAGGACCTTTCTCTGGATCAGTTGAAATCTCTTTTCTTCCTGGCTGTCTGTCAGAACTGGCTATTGTGATGGTCGCTAACCCATATATCCTACATCCAGACAGTAAATAGACTAGACTAGACTAGAATAATT
>VZTM01016532.1:0-18756 GCA_013400555.1 Jacana jacana
GAGCTGAAGACTTCTGCTAGTTAGCTCTGGCTGGTACCTTGTTGAGCCTGAGAGTGGCATATTTTATTTATATCTGCCCTTCTCTGATGACATAGGCATCCTAGTGCCAATTTGAAGCTGTTTGAATCACCTTGCTGGGGCACAGAACTCACATTTTAAGGGAAAGGGTATGTTTGGTTCTTGTCCTGGCTTGCTTAGGTGACCTAAATCCTTTTTCTTCCCCGGGAAGTGCTGTATCCATGTTTCCATGTATTTGCCAGCTTTGGAGACAGCTGTACAGTGTTGTGCTAGTGATGCTAGTTGCTATGTGCATCCTCCTCCTCATTGAATTCTGCCTGTCTGCTCAGCTGGGGCAGCAAGCAAGCTTCAAATTACAGCATTCCAGAAAACCTGTCTTCAGGCACTTCTTGCAGTTGTTGTCACTAAATGGAGTTCCAGTTGGTTTCCAACACAGCCTTTATCAGTCTGTCTCCAGAACATTAACCTTCCCTGCTAGTAGCTTTAACCTTTGGCAGAAATTTTAGTGGTAGCAGAGTGCCTGCTAGCGCCGTTCAGTATGGGTTGTAATAACTTCCTTTCTGATTTCTTTTCCCCAAAATACTTCAATGTATTTCCTGTTGGAGATAAAAAATTGTAACTTGGCTGAATAAGTGTAGAGGCAGCTTGCCAAAGAATGACCAGAAGGAGTGTGCTAATATTAAAGCAGATGTTTCTTGCAGTTTTGTTTGATTTTTATTTTTTGTTAATATTTGTTTTAAATAGAAGGAACAAAGTTAGACAACTGCCTAAACCCACAGTTGCTAACAGCTTGAAAATCATGCATCAACTGATTCTTAGAGTGACGGGTACTTTTACATGTAGTATAACAAAAGTAATTATATGTACAGTGGGGTCCTCAGCGGTTATTAACATACAGATTATAAAGACTGCTTTGCTCTGACCAGTGAGCAGTTGAGGGGCAGGCTAAGCTGTAATACTTAGGAAATGCTGCTTGAGTTTATGCAGAGTCAGTAACTATCAGTTAACTCATTAACTAAAGTTTTTGTCCTTTCATTCTATCAGTAGAGAAGTAATGTGCAGTGGAATGCCTTGCTTTCTTGGGAGGCTTTTGTGTGCATTTTCAAATACACTTGGTTTCACATTTGAAAAAAAAAAACGATCAAAGAAAGAGCATACACCTGGGATAGAAGGTGGTGAACTTTGAGTTCCCCTTTAGCTTCAGGAAAAATTAATTTTACACTTTTGGATCAGCCCTCAAAAAGGCTCTGCATCCTACACAAACTGTATCTTTGTTACGGGCAGTTGAAAGTGTGAAGGGAATGTGTTGATAAAAGTCTTCATCCTGGAGTTTTATGTGGTCTTTGAGGTAATCTGGCCCAAGTCAGAGAGTGTTTTGAAGATACAACCCAAGACCCTTGAACAGTATCAGAAATTTCATTCAAAGGGCTGAGGGAAGAGAAGTTTGGCTTGCTGTCACAGTCCCCATTACTGCCAAGAAACTGTGCTATGGTGTTTCAGATTAGCACAGATTTGGACACAGAAATACCGTGCCTGGGAAATGTTGGGTTCTTGCAATTTCACTAAGGTGACAAAGCTGTGAGTAACTGAGGTTGGGTAAGCATTTGGTAGCAAACAGATGTTTTTTTCCTGTCATCTGGAAACAATGAAGTTGCTAATGGCTGCTACTGTTTGATGCCTGGAATCAAGCAAGAATCTTCAATAAGGGAGCATGTAGTTTGCCTGTGCACTCTTCCAAATACTTTTCCACCCACACCCTCCAGCCAGATTTCAGTTTTACAGATCTAGTAGAGATTGTAGGATTTCCTGTTCTGTTTATTGAGTGTTCTTTTTCTGGGAAAGATTCAAGTCTTTTAAATTAATTTCTTCCCTTTCCCCCATTGTCCTCTAATCTTATCTAATGTTACACCTTTATTCTTCAGTGAGTAGCATTAAATCTTGAAGGCGTGGGCTCAGGAGGAGTCAGTCATGTGCTTGCTCTTGCCACTGAATGGCAAGTTCTTCATCTATTAATAATAATTTCAAGAACTGAGTTTTTGGTTATAGGACAATAACTTCAGGTAGCCAAGGGTTTGACTAATTTTTATTCCTAAATAAGCCCTAAGAGAAGATTTTCCTAGAATCGGTGCAAGTTTGGGGTTGGACCTTCTTCAGTGACAGTTGGTCTTGATTTGTGAAAAGAGGTTTCATGTATGAGATAGGACCAAATTCAAAACTTGTGGATTAAATGTGTTTTGGTGTCTGGAATGATTACTGCTTTTATAGACTAGTAATAGAGAAAGATTTTTGAGAATGCACTATCCACTTCCTGGACCAGTTGGGTTTTTTTCAGCACCAAGTAGTAATTTTGAAGTGTTATTGATTATTATCATCTGATTGTGAAATTGCTTTATATTATCATATTTGAACCACTTCTTTGTATCTCCTATGTCATCGCAATGGCTAGCAAACAAACAAATGAACTATGGGTGCCAGATAACTCAGGGTATGGCAATCGCCACTGGTACTATTTGAGGGGTTTTTTAGTATCCTTGATCTTAGTTTGTAGATGTAGAAGCAAGGCAGAAATGGAGAAATAAGTGAGATCAGAACTAGAATTTCTTTTTTTTTTTTTTCATCCTGTATAAAAAATACTGGTTTTCAAAACTTTTTTGCAATTTTCCATTGGCAAGAGGAATATCAACACACGTCTTTCATTAAATGTGGGAGAGGTTTGATCCTGACATGTTTTACCAGAAGTGAATGACATAAACTTTGTGTAGTTATTATTAAAGTAGTTGTTTAATCAGGACCTCATTGTACTTCAAATGTCAAGATTGTGACATCTTCAAACATTAGCCAGGTTAGGGGACTGGTTCTCCTCAGGAATCTGCTTCAAACCAGTATAGTCTGTTACTGCTCTTTCCATGCGTGGGTGGATAAGTATCATGCTTTTCCAAAAGACAAAACCATTACAGACTGTTTTTTTTCCCCCACTTTGGATAGTGAGAGTGTGTTACAAAATACCTATCAGAAAGCTGTTCTCCTATTCTCCCCATCTTTTTCATCACGGGGTAAGTTTGCAGAGATAATGCACATGCTTAAGGAGTGCTGAGAATAAGAAGGAAATGGGCACTTATCTTTTCCCTGTAATACATTAATATAATCTTTTCTATTAAGAAACATCACTGCAATCTCATGCTAGTATGTATCTGCATTTTTGACAGAAACTGAATGAAACATGAAATAGTTTCAGAGCTTTTCTCCACTCCCCAGCATCGATGTTAATCCAGTTTTTCAGCTGAGTGTGGTAATCATTTGCACTTTAGTATGAAATGTTGTCCTCCTCTGATAAAACTGGACTGCTGTATGGCCTTGGTTGTGGGTTCCAAATGACATCTTTATAGAATCACAGAATAGTTGAGGTTGGAAGGGACCTCTGGAGGTCATTTACTCCAACCCCCCTGCCTCTAAGCGGGGCCACCTACAGCAAGTTTTCCAAGACCATGTCCAGGAGGCTTGTGAGCATCTCCAAGGATGGAGACTCCACAGCCTCTAGGGGCAATCTTTGCCAGTGTTTGGTCACTCTCATAGGGAAAAAGTGTTTCTTGATGTACAGAGGAAACATCCTGTGTTTCAGTTTGTGCCCATTGCCTCTGGTCCTGTCATTGGGCACCACTAACAAGAGCCTGGCTCCGTCCTCTTTTTGCCCTCCTTCCAGGTATATGTACACTCCTTAATAAGATCCCCCTGAGCCTTCTCTTCTCCAGGCTGTACAGTCCCAGGTTTTCAGCCTTTCCAGATAGAAGAGATGCTCCAGTCCCTTCATTATCTTTGTCGCCCTTCTTGGATTCTCTCCAGTATGTCCATGTCTCTCTTGTACTGAGGAACCCAGCACTGCACATAGCACTCCAGGTGTGGCCTCACTAGTGCTGAGTAGAGAGGAAGGATCACCTCCCTTGTCCTGCTGCCAATACTTTGCCTAATGTGGCCTAGGATGCCATTTGCCCTCTTTGTGTCAAGGGTCCACTATTGGATTATGTTCAGCTTGGTGTCCCCCAAGTCCTTTTTGCAGAGCTGCTTTCTTGCTGGGTGGCCCCCAATATATATTCATGCCTGGAGTTGTTGCTCTTCAGGATCAGGACTTTGCACTTCTTACTGAACTTCATGAGCTTCCCATCAACTCATTTCTTGTTCCCTCTGGATGGCAGCATGACCCCCTGCCATATAAGCCAGTCCTCCCAGTTTGGTACCGTCATCAAATGTGCGAAGAGTACACTCCGCCCCATCATCCAGGTCATCAACGAAAGTGTTAAACAGGACTGGACCCAGTATTGACCCCTGAAGTACACTGCTATTCACTGGTCTCCAGATAGACTTTGTGGCACTGATCATGGCCTCTGGGCCTGGCCATTCAGCTGGTTTTCAGTCCACTTCCTTGTCAGCTCATCCAGCCCATATACGGACAGCTTCTCTGTGAAGATCTTATGAGAGACAATGTCAAAGGCCTTACTGAAGTCCATGTGAACTTTCTGCACTGCTGTCCCCTTGTCTACCATGCCAGTTGTTTGTCAAGTTGGTCAAGCATGACTTGTCCTTGGAGAATCCATGCTGACAGCTCCTGATGACATTTTTGTCTTCTATGTGCTTGGAAATGGTTTCCAGAATTAGCTGGTCTGTCAGAAAAACATTCTGCTCTTCAGAAAATTTTGAGCAATCCGCTCTCTCTTGATACCATACATCTCTTGATTTTCCTTGCTTCCTGTGTAAATGTGGCTTAATTTCATAAGTGTTTTCAAGGGTGCCATTCCTTACTTTCTTACCATTTTCATATCCTCTTTTCTTGCAGCTGAACTCCCTGGTAGGAGTTGCATGCTTTAATTTCTTCCAACTGTGGTAATCTGATGCTTTGCTATGACTGAGCTGTTGGTGGAGTTATATTTTGATGTACTGAAGTGTGTGTTTGTAGTACTGTATCATATGGTTTCTTTCTTAAAATATGTTGTACAGTCAACTTTCTTCTCCCAGTTGACGGGGAGGAAATGGCAAGGAAACCCTGGATGATACTGGATGTCTAGGGGAGGCGGATGTGAAGGTACTAGATGGGCTTTGCACATGGTCAGCTTAGCTTTAGCAGGACTGATTGAAATTTCCTGTGTGACCTGATCTAGGTGTTACTGCTCTGGCAGGGGGATTGAACTAGATGATCTTTCAAGGTCCCTTCCAATCCCTGATATTCTGTGATTCTGTGAAATGAACTCCGCAGAAAGCCCTGCAAAGAGCAGGGCATGCAACCTACATATGAAACCACTTGAGCTTGGTTGTATTACTCCCCTGGTTCTGAGATACTGTTGTAGCTGGGCTTTGTGTTGAACCTGGATTAATAAACCTTTCTGGAACTTATACCAAGGCATGGTAAATTCGAGTGGCTCTGCAGAAACCAGTGTGGGACGAGCACAGTTGAGGCAGCGCCAGAACTAATAAATGCTGCTCATCTGAATTGGCTCTGAGGAGATGTAGCTCTGGGTTACTACTCAACTCAAGGCTGAAATAGGACTAAAAGCAGTGTATAATTTTGTCCATTTTTTTCATGTAATTTTTAGCTATGCAAAAAGAGTATAATTATATACTGTTTAATACTTAATTGATTTTGAAATAAATGTAATTTTCAAAATAAGAATAGTCATAGGATGGTTAGAAGGAAGGGACCTTAAAGATGATCTAGTTCCAACCCCCTTGCCATGGGCAGGGACATCTTCCCCTAGAGCAGGTTGCTCAAAGCCCCATCCACACCAGTCATGAGCACTTCCAGGGACAGTGCGTCCACATCTTCTCTGGGCAACCTGTTCTAGTGTCTCACCACCCTCATAATGATCAATGTATCCCTCATATCTGATCTAAATCTACCCTTTTCCAGTTTGAAGATATTAACCCCTTGTCCTGTTGCTACATGCCCTTGCAAAAAGTCCCTCTCCAGCTTTCCTGTTGGCCCCCTTTAGATAGTGGAAGGCTGCAACACGGTCTCACGGGAGCCTTCTTTTCTCCAGACTGAACAACCTCAACTCTTTCAGCCTGTCCTCATAGGAGAAGGACTCCAGCCCTGTGATCATTTTTGTGGTTCCAGTTTCCCAGCCTGAAGGGATGTATGTGGAGAAATCCTGCTTCATATCGTAGGCAACGCCTGTTGAGACAGTACTTTTATAGTGAACTTTTCATTTGGGGTCAGTCCTTAGTTAAAGAACCAATTGTTTGAATTACACATGGGAAACTCAGTTTAGGATTCATAGCAGTATGTAAGGTGGTGGTAGAAGACTTTAAAGTGATTTGACGAGAAACAGCTCTAAACAATTACAGAGGTTGTTAGGACTTGCTGCTAAAGTTGTTATTTTCTTTAAATGAAAGGATCATTTTAACAAGTCTTGTAGTCTGTATGCAGGGAAAGCTTCAGAGCAGAATGGGGAGAAAAGCACTGAAGCACTTACTGATGAATTTAAGTTCTGATGGTACCAAGCTGAGCAGAAGGTGATCACGTGGTGATACTATAAAAACCTGGAGACATCAGAGATTTACCTACTATAGCTTTCCAAGAAGTGCTACTGTTGAAGGAGCTGCAGCTCCTATAGATTACTGACTTAATCTCATGATATTCCATACGTATACTACAGTTCTGTATTTCTGGCAGGGCTCTTAGTGGAAAGCAGAGTCCTCTCTACTCCAAATTCCTGTGGCTTATTACATGGAAATGAACTCATCTCTTTTGCTTTCTTTCAGAGGCTTGCTTTCAGTCTTTTAGTTCAACTTGGTCTAAAATGATTTATTGCATGCTGATTTTTGTTATTTTGGTGCAAAGAGTCTTTTTGAATAAGAAGGACAACGTGTGTATTGCAGCACACAGAGTGTGAATTTAAGTGTTGCTCTGCATCTTGAAGGAGTTGTGCTAGTATGATGGAGGCAAAAGCTACTTTATTTTCTGTGTTCTAGTATAATTAGGATGGAATATATCAGCTTTAGCATCTGCACGTGTAGTGCACTGTAGCTGAGCATGCCTGTATTTTTGACAGATGTTTCTATGCTACTTGCAAACTGCTGCTAGAGCACGTGATAAGGGGTAACGTAAAGGATACTAGAAAAATAAAACAAAATACAGTGACATATTCAAGAGTAAATGCCGTGGCTTAGAGCAGTAACCCCAGCCTGCCGTGCGCCATAGTGCAGCCAAGCTGAGCACTGAGTTGCCGCTGTGGTTGTGAGCAGCGTATTGGCAAATGCAGTATCCCCAGTGGACGTTGTTTTTAGGTCTCTTCTTTTGTGTGTGGGAGTTGGGGGGAAGGGTAAGTAAGTGGATAGGCACTAGCTGACTCTTTCACAGCTGGTCTGTAACTAAGCCCTTAGATCATAGGCCTTGAAATAGCGTGGGTCTCATCTTTGGTGTTCAGCTGTTCTAGTCTCGCTGATGCATGTTAGAAATTTCAGTGACTAGTTAACATCTCATTAAGAAGCAAAAGCACGAGAGCATGAAAGAAGGAAGAAGGTAGAAGGGAAGGACTGTGACTCTCTAGGGTTAAATGGTCTACTCTGAGACCCTAGAAAATGGTACCAATAACTTAAGACTTGCACTTTGTATGTGAACTGAGGGAGCAAAAGCATTTTTGCCATTTGGGGTCCAAGCACACCTACAAGCAGATTCCAGTTCTGATTTTGCTGTTGTCTCCAAAGAATTGTTTGACTCTGAGCAGCTCATGGAAGGTGAAAGTTTGCAAAGCATTTGTTTGCTTGATACACTTGTAGTTAATTTACTTTTTAGGGTCAGAGTTTCAGGAAGCTTGAACCCAAGTATAGAGTGCCTGCATCTTTTGCAACTACTTTTATAATTGATTTTTGTTCATTCTCAGTTTATGTGTGTGCATGCAGATGCGTGGTGTCTTCTTCCCCACATGTGTCTTCTGTGCTACAGTGTCTTGAACATACCTAGTTGGTTAAGTTTAGGCTAAGGAAGCTTGACTGTGTTTGAACATCCACGTTAAATACTAAAATTTTTGTATGGCTGTAAGATACTTTTTACATGGTTCAGATAGTGCCCAGACCTTGAGGTGTGATTCAGGCGTGGGAGGTGATTGTGTCTCCCTGGTGTTTCTATTGCTCCAGTGAAAGAAAAGCCTGCAGAGTCAGTGGTGCTTACTGGTTGGTTTCCTGCCCTTGCCAAGGATCTGGCTTGCACCACAGCCAAAGCCACTCCATTTTCTTATCAGTCCCATGTCTCAGCCGGTGACCTCCTGTGAAGGCCTGTGGCCTCCTGGCCACAGCCAGGCCACCCATGGTCTCTTCAAGCGAGGTGTTCGCCACATGTCTGAAAATCATAGTCAACTTCTGCTGAATTTAGTATCCAAATGGAAATATAAGAAAAATCGTGTTACTGTGAAGCACTGTGCTTCACTTGTCTGCAACTTACTTTCACTGGTTGAAAAATCAATCCAGATGTTTTGTCACATCCTGTGACTTGGAGGTGAAGACTGTAGTTTATGTATCTCAACTGACTGACGGGTTTGGGATTCTTCTATTCCCATAGGTACAACATTGATCCTGGCTTGTACTGTCCGTTTTTCTCTCTTGGGGCGTGCATGGAAGGTTTGAACTCTTTGTTCAGTCAACTGCTAGGAATCTCCCTTTACGCTGAACAGACACAGAAAGGAGAGATTTGGTCTGAAGATGTTCGAAAGTTGGTAAGTATTCTTGTTCCCATCATCTGAAATGACAACAGGAAATTAAGCAAGATGGTGTGTTCCTCTGAGCCATGCATCAGACATTGTTTTTAAATTACTTGGGCACCTATCAAAAGCACATACTAGATAGATGTCTAATTTATTTGAAGTTAGACCTCAAGGGCTTTATACTCTCTTTAGTTAGCTTTTGTATGCTTGGTATTTTATGGCCTTTATAATATGTTTCTGTGAAGGGTGGCTGAATCAGAAGCTGTTTCTCTGGAGATTACTGTTGTAGCTGTCAAGCTGTCCCTATGAATGAGCCCTGCTAGTTTTGTGGTTTTTTGGTTTTTTGGTTTTTTTTAGTTACAATTTGTAGATGACTGTAGTCAAGTAGAATGCTGTAGGTGCATATTCTAGCAGTCATGTATCTGCCTTGTTTTCTTTACTCTGTATCTCATCTTTACTTCGAGATTGGTTTTTACATCATTATTTTTGCTCTCTTTTTAGAGGAGGGTAGAAATAAAAACTGGGCAATAATTTACTCATCAAGTTCTCAGTCATGTAGTCCTCCCTCCCTGTATTCACTGCCACATCTCCTTCACTGCTCTTCCACCTCCAGCAAGAGCTGCCTTTCTTTATATCCTGTGGGTCAATTTATAATTGCTCCTTACTCTTCCTATTTTAATTTCCACAGTAGATCAGCTTCAGTTACTGTTGATTTCTCCAGAGTCATTCAGGGGCTACACACAAGTCTTACTTTTAATACTAATCTGGGTCTAGTTAGTTTTGAATCAAATGCAGAAATGGCTGTAGTTTGAAGGATAAGTTGTGAATCTTGTATATATTTTTTTCCAGCAAAATTAGCAATAGATTTTACATTATTTATTCCCAGTTTATCATTTATTCATTATAAAGCTTTGGATTAGAAGACTATAAAATTTGCACATCTTATCAGTGCTTTCACTGTGGAAATAATACTTTATTTTTTATTATTATTATTCAGGCTGTTGTTCATGAAACTGAAGGTTTGCTAGGATACATCTATTGTGATTTCTTTCAGCGACCTGATAAACCACATCAGGTAACATTTATGATCTGATTCCAGCATTAGTTCTACTTGAGTAATGACTGTAGTGTTAGGGCCATTTATGTTCAATGTAAGTTTTTAGCAAAAGTTACCTTGAATTAAAATAAATTAATTTTAAACAGGGAAAATCTAAAACTTCAAATGTGGTTCTAGGTAAAATATTTCCATGAGTAACTTTTAATTTAGAAAACATCACCTGATGGGCTGAACTCAGGCTGTTTTACAGAACGACAGGTACTATGAAATGTGGTAGAACTCTGTTTAGAGAAATGGTAGATTTTTAAACACCTATTTCCTTGCTTACTATTTACAATAAAAAAAAAATTGAAATTTTAATACTCTCTAAAAGTGAAAGCTTATAATGATAACTAATTTTTATTAAAAATTCTATTTAAAACTGTAGGTCCTTCCAGCTGTTGTGGGTCACTCGGTTATGCTGCCCAATGCTAATATATTAACAATAGGATGCAGTACAATAAACTTTAGAAACAGTTCTGCATTCTGTAGAAACATATTCTGTTTCTACTGAATATGAACATATTCTGTTTATGCTGTTCAGCATAGTCTGAACATAGTCTCACCAGCAACAAAGCTGGTGAGANCTACAAATTTTGTAGAAACATATGCAAATTATCACCATTAGTGAGGTGATAAGTGGACAAACTTCAAATCTTCATTAGTTTAATATATTACTCTGTTTTGCTAATGTTTCACAATATACTAGGAGCACTGTGCAGTATATTTGATCAAGAAGTTACTGCTGAAGAACGTGGAGAGAAATGAGGGATTTGGCACATCAGTAAATTTCTTTGAGCTAGTGATATGTTTTGGAAGAATTGAGAGATTTTGATAATTTCAAACCAAAAATACTAAATTTTATTTTCTAAAAGCAACACAGTCTTTCCTTTATGGAATTACAGTAGTTTCCCTATGAATATGAAGCAAATAATAAAAATGGAGAAACAGTGTGCTGCTGTTGAACAACACTTAATGATCATTGAATGCAAATTGTTTAGGTTTGATTTAATAGTTTAATAATTTCATTTGTTTTAATATCATTGATATAATGACATTGGCTGTCTATATGTCTGCTTTTACCTTGAATAGGACTGTCACTTTACAGTTCGTGGAGCCAGGCTACAAGAAAATGGAGAGTACCAACTGCCTGTAGTCGTTCTTATGCTTAGCCTGCCCAATTCAACAAGGGGTGCACCAACGCTACTGAGTCCTGGCATGATGGAGAATCTCTTCCATGAAATGGGACATGCTATGCATTCAATGCTGGGAAGAACTCGGTACCAACATGTCACCGGTGAGAAAGTTAGAATAGTGGGGTTTTTTTTAGTTACATGTTTAATTTCTAGAATGGAATAGATTATCTAAAAAACAGTTAAAAAACATTTGAATATTCTTCTTCTCCTAATAAGAGTTAGGCATTTGTGTCTCTTCTTTTGGTACTGCTGATTCTTGTTCTAATGGTGATATCCACTCGTGCAAGTTTGCCTGAAGTGGCGTTTGTAATAATGGAATAGCTGGAAGATTAAAAATAAATTGAGCTGAACTTGTACATAGTATAAAAGCACAGGGAATCCTGGGTTGGAAATTACTTAAGAAATTGAATTATGAAATTTAGTAAAGTAGTGCTTTCAAAGAGCATGCACTGGCGATACGGAAAATCTGTAAAGGCAGCTCTTTTCTGGTTGGTTGTGATTAAAGCAAAGTTGATGAAGAAAAGCGTGTTGCGTTGGCAGTCGTGGGTAACTGGTAGGTCTTTTTGTCGTATGTAAATGAACACAACCGAACGTGTGCAGCCACAGCTTGGTGGATGCACAGAGGAGGAATATTGCCTTTTTTCATTCAGTCACTCTTCTCAAGGAGTGGCAATGAATGTGTTGGCTGACAGCTCACAGGCTGCTGTGGCCTTCTGCAGTTGTGGGAGATGGGTCAAAGACATGTTCTGCCTAAAGCTCTCAGCAATCTACTTTACTTACCTGTGGACAGTGTGGTATATATCCTCTTCTGTAATAGTGTACTGGAAATCCCATTTGCAGTTGACATTTACGTATTAAAAAACCCCACACAACTGGACAGGTGAAACTGTAGCTCCCTTATCTGAAACATTTTTTTAACGTTTTACCATTTTTATATTATGCTGATGATACAAACAGGCGTCCATGGTAGAGTTATGTGTTACCAACAGAGACGTTGTACCTAGTGACAAAATAGTCTTTCTGAAGTCTTCTACTTCAAATAGACTGATCTGTTTGTAAGTAAGTCACTACTGGACATTGCTAAAATGAACACTGTATATGCTTTTTCATATAAGCTCTGTGTACGTCTGTTAACTGCTCTCCCACACTCCTTCCACTCATATAGTCTTGCTCATCTTGACCTCCAGAAGTACTCATACACCCAAAGTAACTACTTTGGTCAGGTTCGCCTCTTGTAGTGAGTCGTATGCATCCACATGTCAAAGTCTTGAAGGGGCAGGAAATGGCTAATTTTGAGGCTCAGACTTTCCCTGAGCCCCTGTGTATGGTTTCAGCACGTCCTTAGCTCTGGGCAGTCCTGCCTCCCAGGGGATTCCACACCAGATCTAGCATTGCAAAAGCAGCGTCAGAGGTCAGCTGTGTTGTTTCTGCAGAGAACCCCTTTTTTCAGGGTTTGGAATGTATGACCATCAAAGGGCTCATCCCAGGGCTGTCTGTTAGGGGCCATCTGTCCTCACAAGGCACTAAATTGGCAAAGTGTCAAAATAAGGTGACTGCAGGGGGTTGTGAGAACCAAAAAATGTACTTTCTTGTTGAGAAGCACCGAGCATTTCACAACTTTTGTACTTTTTAACTTTTCAAATTAACACTCCCAAATATTCAGGAAGGCATACTGCTGCTAACGGGCCCAAAACTTGGTTAATACTGTACATTTTTGACTTAAGATGTGTTTCTTTTAAAGTTAATGTGTCATTTTACTATATGCATAGCCTGTGATTGTTTAATGTGTATTTGTGCATATAATTTATTTTAGATCCCAACTTGTATTCTATTTTAGTTTATCATGCAGTAGAGAATACCTACATTTGTTCTACAGGAGAACTAACTTATCCCAGATAACTGACCAAGCTTTTACCTTCCTAACTTTCAGAAAAAAGGGTATTTTTCAGGGGTCTCCTTAATGGTTATTAAAGGGATTCTGACACTTTATTGAGGAGCACTGAGAAAGCATAAATGACTAGAGGAACATCAGTGTAGTTCTGCAGGCATTTGTCTTGGGACATGCCCTGGTTTAGCCTTTTTAAAAATTATTTTCAAGCAACAAACCCTCCGCCCCTAACACTCACCAGTGAAGGTGGTGTTAAAGGATTTTAAAGAAAAGAAGGATTTTAAAGAAAAGAAGGATTGGAGTATTGTATGAGAACAGAATGACTGGATACTGCAGTGATTGAAGTAAACCGCAGTTTTACCACACGCTGCAGATCATGCATGTATAGAGTACAGCTAGCATTTATGCTGTCAAATGGGTATTTCAGCAGTGGTGGAGGAACAGTAGTAGAGTTTTATGTCTTAATGCAGAACTACAAGTAGCTAATGTGTCCGTGAAAGGGGCAAACGTGATTTGAAATTACATCAGAGGTATGTTCAACAGGAATAAATATAAGAACAATTGAGAAAATACTGGTGAAATCTCATGCAGTGCTTGGGCATGGGTTTGTTTCTTGGTCTGAAGGCGAATTCAAATGGAAGCAGGTGCAGAGAAGAGCTACAAATGGATGGTTTTTAGACTTGCCTTTCAATAATGGTGGCTGGTAGCTCTCTCAACGTAGGAGTTAAAAAACAGTGCAGGACATGCTCTTTATACTAACAAGCAGTACTGGTCTGAAAACATAGAGTATGTACAGATAATGAATTCAGATTAACGATGACAGAAAGATTTGTAAAGATCAAAGGAGTGGTTTTAAAAAGTAGTCTTCAAGAAAGAATAGTAGAAACAAAAACTGTACTTACGTTTAAGACTAGTTTTGAATGTTGGCATTGTCTCGAGCAGACAAGGATAGACATGATGACCCACTGTTATTAAAGCAGCAACTTGTAAATCCCTAACTATTGTAGAAATTAAAAATGCAGCTTTGATTTGGTGATGTGTTATACTTAATAATTTCCATTATGTAGGGTGCTGGTAAAGATTAGAGTAAATAGGTTTTTTGGGAAAGTGCTTTTTGAAAATACTAACTGCTAAGGTATTACCTCATTGTACTTCCTTAGAACATGTCTTCAATCTGCAAGAGTGTTCCTTGGATGAATGACTCTGTATTCTAAAGTAAAGTTAATATAAAGCATAAGAAAGCTCAGCAAACAGATGGAAGCTAAAAATTGTAACTGTGAATAGGATTAAGGCAGAGTTTTATTTACATTGTAGTTTGATTTAGGTTTAGGACACTTAAATAGATTTGGTGTTTCATGTAGGGCCAGTTTGGCTGCAGTCTGGTTCGGTTTAAAAAGGGTGTGATCCAGAGCTTTACAAGGTGCCTCACCCAGCTGTTCAAATATTTTGTTTTACTCTGTGATTTATAGTAAAATGTGTAGGATTATAATGAAGCTTTTCTGGCAATATGTACAATAATACTATGGAAATAAAATATTGACTTAATAAAGGAAAGAATATTAAAGTTCACCAAAAGTCCAAACTGAAAGTTACAAAACCCTTGGGCAGAGTTAACTATTTGTGTCAGTGAAAATAGCAAATGCTAATGTGTACAATTCTTCTGTCTCTAGGAACCAGATGTCCTACTGATTTTGCTGAAGTTCCCTCAATTCTCATGGAGTACTTTGCAAATGACTATCGAGTAGTTAACCAATTTGCAAGGCATTATAAAACGGGACAGGTAGGAAAAATTTATATATGAAAATATTGAATATAGGACTAAATGTTTTCAGGAAAACAGTCACATTTTTATTTTTTAATAATGTTTGAAGTAGAAATAACAATGGATAGAAATTATTTTAATGTTATAATTTCAATTTTTTTCAGAAAAAAATGTTAATATTCTCATTGCAGAAAAGATGAATGTAAGATGTAAAGTAATAACAGATCCCTATATCTGAGGTTCCAGTTACTTATTTAAAACTTTCGGCCTCAGCCTTTTTTTCCTACAAAGGTTGTGTAGTTTTTACACTACACAAACCTAGTGTAGTACACGAACAACTTCAGTGTGAATCATGTTATTATGTGGAACATTTTAATTTAATTGCAGGTAGGTTATGACAAAACCAGCGATGCGTCATTGAACTGTCTGAAGTCTATCTTAAAATAAAGCTTGGGTACCAAATCATGGAAAGAAATGTAAATGATCTGCAGTGTTTAAAACCTCCCACCTTTAGCACAGTGTAGGGTAGCATTTGAAATACTTTGTGATGAGAAGTGTACGGCTTTTTTTAGGATGAGATTAGGACTAGTTAGGTTCTGGTAGTTGTGAATCTGCATTAAAACTCTGATCCCATTTTTTACATAAAGCTATACTATGCCAGGCTTCTGCAGAGATCTACTTTCTAAGGGAAATTTAGAACAATGCTCTTTGGAATGAGGTGACTTTCGGTGGTTGCTTCAACGCATGGCAGCAGAACATGATTTATATTTGTACAGCCATTTGAATTGTACAAACCAATAAACAATACCCAAAGACTCTTTTCTAGCACTTTTGGTTGAGACAAGCTTTAGTGTACTCGGATGTTATAGCTGAAGAGCAGCCTACTCATCAACACAAAACCAAGAAAGCCTCTTCAGCTGTGTCGTGTTCTGTTCCATTGAAGCCTGTTATCCAATCTAGGCATTCAGTATATTTCAGCAGTATGAGAATGGAGTTCTGCTTGCCTGCATGAAACAGAAAACTATGTTGCTTAATCATTAAACATTAATAGATGCTGTCTGAAAAGTTTGCTCTGTAAATCTGCTTTTCTTGTTACAGAGCAATGGTTTCTGCAGAACTGATTACACTAAGAAAGTCTCCTTGAAACCTGGGAGTTAAAAGCACTTGGTCCAGCAGTGTTCATCATTTGTACATTTGAGCCCACATACTGAAATACTGCTTTCTAGTGTTCTCTATAAAGTTCATGTAGTATTTAAATGTTGTGGAGTTAATCTGATTGCATATGAATTCAGAGAATGATCTTGACTAAAACATCTGAAAAAGATTTGTGGAACATTATTTATGGCTTTGTATTTTCAAAATGGCTTAACAAATCTAAACCATGTTTAGTTGAAGTGCAAAAGCCAAGAACCAGGCGCTGTCTCACATTTGGCATTTCCATAAACTTCTTCTGTTTATTGGTGGTGAAATCTTGCCCTTTCAGAGAGCAATTGAGAGAGGTTTAATGTAGAAATTCAGTCTTGAAGGAGGTAAGAATGGATTATGCAGGAAGATGAGAGAAAGAAGCTGAAACTGCTGTGTGGCTTTTGAGGGATTTAGACAGCTTCCTTTTAATTGATTTTGGTTTGGTTATTTTTTTTTTCTTTAATTTAGAACGTATTTTTAAAACATTATCCAACATATATAAATCTGCTTTTGCTTATGCTGCTTCATCTAAGCTAGTTTTAAGAGTCTGATATCAGATTTCTGTATCTGTAATTTAAATACAAATAGAATGGAGTCATCTTTTCTGTTCTCGAAATTCAGTGCTTGTTACAGCAATTACTTTTGTCTGTTTTGTGTGTGTTACAAAATACTTTGAACAAAATATCCCAGGTCTCTTAAACCTTGTGGGGCTTATATTTTCTGTGCTTATTCCCTGACTAATTTTTTGGGTGGACAAAGAAAAATTTGAATCAACATTTTCTTCTCCAGTTTTTCAGTTACTTGAAAGAAAAATGAATCCACTTTACCCCCTTTGGAAGAGGGAGTGAGGAAGGTGGCTGAAACAGTTAAAATGTGAAATTTCTAAAAGCATTTCATCCAAATATTGTTCCATGTGAGAACTTCCTTTAAGTTTCTTCTTATGAATAGACTGAGCTTTTCTGTATGAAAAGGATCTTTCCTTTGACATCTACACCAACATAGTTCTTGTGGATGTTTTTTATACTGACCTAGTTTGTTGAGGAAGCAGAGCAGATAATTTGAAAAAGCATTGTTCTTTTGGCATTGCTGCATCTGTGCTACAGTTTTTGTGTGTAAATTTTAGCTGGTGTAATTTTTAGCGCTCCTACTGAAGATACTGACATCAGAAAAACTTGGTGGCATAGTCTCAGGTTACGATTGCCCTTGCCTTAAAATCCAATTGCAGAGGTCCTGAGGATCCTCACTTAGGATCAGTGCTTATGCTTATGGAAAGAGGAGGGGAAAGAGGTGGTGTTGTGATTATTAAAACACAGGAACTGTTGAAAGCTGGTTTTTAGTAGCATTGCAGAAAAAAGATTGGTGTGCAGTCTTTCGAAGAGGAGAATGCATTATGCATATAGATGTGGATCTTGAGGATCAGCTCCAAAATATATTGAAGTTTATAGAAAGCTTGTCTCTGATTTCTGTGCATTTTGGATGCTTGTGCTGTTGAGTACTGAGGGATGAAAAAGCTTGCAAGCACTTCTGGCAAAAGGAAGCAAGTCTGGTGAATGTAGTTCAAAAAGCTGGCCAGCACAAAAATACTTATTCCAAGAAAGTAGCAAGCCTAGTTTTCGTTTCATCTCAAAGATAACTCAAAACAGACAAACCTCGAGTTAACAAAAGAGGAGTAGAGAGGACTGTGTTAATTAGTTACTCAAGTTGAATTGCTCAGGTAAGCTCATGAAGTCAAGCCGTACCGAAATGAGGCTGTAACAGCGCTTAAGCAGACAGTGTGGTGCACGGGTACCATTCTGTGTCACGAGTTTGGTTGGTTGGTTTCCTTTGTTAAGTGCACAGATACGTGATAGAGGTCTGCCGAGCTAAATCATTTGAAGCTTGTGTGTCTTTAGAGGCTCTCTTGAGCAAAGGCCAGTATTTCAGCTGTTCAAATTTGAACTGACTTCATTTTTCACAGAGATGGAATTACAAAGGCAGTATTGTATCAGCATGATTACAGGAATAAGCCCACAGATAGTAAACAGTCGTAATACGTTGTGGTTACTACACAGCAGCAAGGAGTTAAGTATGCTTTGGGACACAGGGAATTCTGTTCTTTCAGCCACCATGACAAATGCTGAAAAATTCAAGCCAAGATCTTAAAGTTACTTAATACAGAAGGACAGAAAAGTGGAACCCAAAGTAAAGCATGTAGCGTTTAAATTTTAAAAATTGGAGTGGTTATTCAAGTAGCATGATTTTAGCCAAAGCTCTGTGAAGTCTTTTTTTTTTTTAGAAGGTTGACAGTTTGGTTACGGTTTCTATCAGTGAGCTCATCTTTCAGGATAGGTAGGATAATCCTGCTGATGCATTTTTGTTCTTCACTCAGCTGCTTATTAAGGGGCTGTAAGAGATTGTAATGGAGCAAGGAGAAATAGTTTCTATTGCCTAAAGCAGTACATCTTCCTCAGTACATTCAAGACCTCAGTGTATCTGTGTGCCCAACATTCACAGACACAAACTTGGGAGAGGAGTGGGGACCTTTGAAACACCTTCAGGAGTCTAATTTTAGTTCCCTGAAATCCTGCTGGTGCTTTGGGAAAAAATAAGTTATCTACTTTTTATCATTCTTTCCATTTAATCTAATTTTGGCAATGTTTTTCTGGTGCCACACTCTGCTTGACTTGTGAATTATTATAACAATACAATCTTTGAGCCAGATCAGCGGCACTGACAGATTTAAATAAAATAACTTTTATGTCTTTCTTCTGTGCCTTTTTGTCAATAGGTATTGTCATAAGAATGATTTGTAATTTCCTGGGTTTTCTTAATCTGCTCAAAGAGTAGAGCTTGATCTTCAGGGCAGAGTAGACCTACATTGTTTGATACTCATATGGCTGCAAAAAAAGATAAAGAGATTTTCTTGGAGGCTTTGGTATTATTTA
>VZTM01016533.1:1820-18125 GCA_013400555.1 Jacana jacana
GAACAAGTTTTCTAAACCAACAGGCAAACAGCTTCACAAATGTGTACTAAAGCCACCAACAGTTAGACCTATTTATAAAGCTAGAGGCACGCAGTCCCACCTGCACGCCAACTTTAGAACCAAGTAATGTGCTGGTTATTCTGGGAAATCAGATTAAATTCCTGAAACGATTCATTGCTGGGTGGGAAAAGATCATCTGGTAACTGTCTGTCACCGGGACACTGTGTGCCTGAAGTTGTCAAGGAGCTAGAGGAAGTCGAAGGTGAGGATGAGGTTTTGCAAGTGGGCAGTGGAAGCTGCTACTGATAACCCTCTCATTCTGAAAGCCAGCCATGAAGTTATTAACGAGCCAGTGGCATTTCTGCATTCAGCCAACTGCTACTAGGAATGCTTAGGGTTTGTAAGTGTGCTCTCTGTAAACGGGGGATGATCCCATTTCCAGGAATTGGCTGGCCGTTTTTATCAAAAAGACCCCTCATTGTTACAAGGACACAAATGCTTTCAGTGCTCTTGAGTTTTCATCCCTCACCCTTACCTACTGCCGCAGTAAAACAGATGGTAGTGATGTAAGTTTAGTAGTGAAAATGGAGCTAATACTGTGTATCATGCATACCTTTGCATTATTTCTGTTTCAATGTGAGGTGGGGAACTGTTTAAAGTTTTCCATCTGTACAAAAATCTCCCAGCCTCAAGTAAATAGGAGCAGACAGCGCATGGTTAGGCTTACCTTTCCATTTCTTTCTTTTCCTGAAGCCAAGTACGAAAATTTTCCACACTTTTTTCTCTTAACCTTTAGTGTGCAGCTATTCATATGTGACCTTGAAGTTCTTGCATATATCTCTACATACTCATGTTGACTTCTTATGTGTAGTCTGTTAAAATTATGTAAACTTCTCATTTCATCTTGCAGTAGCTGTAGTAAGAACCTGTTTTTTAAAGAGAAATCAATTGCCTAAAGCTTGATTACTTGGGAGTGTTGCTTCTGAAAGGGACTTGCTGGCTCAGTCTCTCTGTAAATTCAATTCTTTGAGGAGTCCATCAGAAAGCGTATCAGAGTTGAACACTTGTCCTGTGGGGATTTGAACATTCATGTCATGCATTTTATGCTGGATGTCAGACTGCAGTCCCAGGAAATCACACAAACAGATGGCAACTCCACTTGGAAGCTGTCATGCCCACATAGAGTAGGGCCACTCCACATGGAGATACAACCTAGGTTCCTCACCACCAAATAAAAACCCCACCAAATCAAACAAACCAAGATTGTGTTGGTAAATTAGCTGCAAATTAGCATGCCTGTGTTAATAAGACCTGTTAATCAGCAAGACTGCTGAGCTTTGGTTCGGCATTTCTGCGATGCAGCCGTGGCATCTCTCATTGTGAAATGCCTTATGCTGCCAGCTTCCCATCAGTGAGCTTTGTAGGTGCCATGTGTTGCAGTCCATATAAAAAGTAACATGCCCAGAAAAATCAGACCTATACCTGTTGGCTCAGTGCCTTTTCTTGCTACACGTGTGTAGAAATGTCAAGACGTGCCTCTTTGTGTCTTGAAAAGCCATGGAATGAAAAAATACTTATACTTTTGGCATCCTGATTCATGGACTCTTTAGATTAGAAACACTGATAAATTACTGGTTTATTTAGAAATTAAATTAGATTTAAATAAATGAATTTAAAATTAAGTAAAATTAGAAACAATGCTCTTCATTGTACCAGAAAAGAGGGCACATACTGCTATGTCCTTGATTAATAATATAAACACTAAACCTCCTTGGCTTGGTAGTTGAATCCTCTTTCACTTCTGCAAATATCTCTTCAAGACTAAATGCGTTTGTTTAGTCGTGCAAAGGTAGTTGAGAGAGCTTTACCTTGGAAATGCAGTTCAAAAAGAGGGAAAACATCCTCTTTGCTTTCCTCTCTATGCTTTTAGTATTTCCTTTCTCTAGTTCTCATCTGCATATTTTAAAATTCTATTTATTAGACTCAGTCTATGCATCCATTGCACACAGTTTCCTACCAAACACAAACTTAAGCATTCACTTAGTTTGTGGAGTGAGCACTGCCCTCTCCTTTCCCCTCCTCCTCCTCACTTCCTTATCCCTGGATGTGATTCTGATCTGTGATCCATATGGAAGCAGAGCCAGATGGTCCTCACACACAGCGTACAGTACAAGTCCTCCCAGTCTGGGATGGGAATTGGCACTGAAGCAAATTTGAGTTCAAAAGTTTAACCACCCTATAGTAATTTACACATCTACAAATAAACGGAGCTGTTCCTTCGCTCTGTGCGTTATGTGAAATGGCCTTTCATGTTGGGACTGCTCATGAGGAGGATATAGGGTTCTAATGGTCTATGTGGAATTCTGCAATAACATCACCATAAAATTATGGATTTCCCTTGTTTTGAAAGCAGACAGAGGTTGGGAGGCTTTGGGTTGCTTTCTGTCTCCATGAAAATGAATCTTCAGGTTTTGTGTAATTTTTTTCATGCTTTATGAAATTCCCATGAAATGGGACACCTCAGGCTATGCAGAACCCATGTAAAACAAGGAACTGAACCATGAAAAATGCACATCCTTAACTACTAAGCAAAGAATAAGTACTTGGGAAGTAGTCCCAGAGGTCTTTAAAGCCATTGTGGATGTTACATGATTTAGTTACTCAAACTTCATGAACAAGCCTTGAAAACAATGTACCGATTCCAACTGGCAGGAGGATATTACAGGGTATTTCTGCCTTTTTTACTAATCTTTTAGCCTGAAAGTTTCCAAAACCTGATTTGTTAGAGAAGGAGAAAATGTGTGCAAAATAAAGACATTCATAAGCCAGCAGAGACATGAATGCTTATACAAAGCACACACCTGCGGCGAATTTTACTATGAAACACTTGTATTGAAAATACACACAAACTGTTGTAAAATACAGTTGGGAAATAGTATTTGATCATTACCATTTCAAAATTAGATGCTTGCACAGCTATTTGTGGCAGTGATTGCTAGAGTGCCGCACAGAGTGCCCTATCCTTCTAGAGAAGCAGGAAAAATTAAGCACTTTAAAAGAGGAAAGGGGGAAATAGGGTTAAATGTGAAGGATAATCAGATAGTGCTGACTGTTGTTCCGTGAAGGTGATTATTGTGTGACATAAGGACATGTCAAAGGTGAGATTCTTCAAATGTCTCCAGGTATGTCTGATTTATTTTAAGCTACATCTTAGCCCTGTCTGTCTGGATTTTTTGCAAATGTGCATGTGTATACCTTTCTATTGATCATGTTCTCTTAAGTGCAATCAGCAAATGGGAGCAGTGGACTGTGAACTCTTAAAATACTTACTTTCATTACCCATAAGGTAGTGACGACCTGCTCTGAGTCTCTAATACTCTACTGCATCAGAATATTAGAAAACAGTAGATAATTCAAGAATTTAAAAGCTAAACCATAAGACTTGCATGTATTAGCACAGTATTAATTGCTAACCCATCATAAATGCTGTGTTCATACATATGTTCCTGAGAAAAATGGTACAGTATTCATAGGCTGATGACAGTGAGGGATAATCTTAGTGAGTATATGGGAATATTAATGTTTCTGTTTGCTGCTGCGGAGGGTTTGTGCTTGCCTGTTCTGCATAGCCCTGAGGAGCACGGGAGTAGTAGCACGTGCCCCTTGGGAAGGCAGAAGTAGTTAATAGCTGCATGCTTACACGGGTTGAATGAGAAAAGGTAGAAACTCTTTTTGCTGCTTTGTAGTGAAGTATAAGGACCAGTTTACCATCTGTTGGTGCTACTTACCACTCACCTCCTCTCCTCCCTCTACCAGTTCCTGTACACAGGATTTGAGTCACTGATGGTGGCACCGGAGAGAATGTGGGCTGGTGACGTCCTGCTCCCCATGTGTACATGAAGTCTGTCTGTGGGTGTGTGGGCAGGGGCTGAACAGACCTGGAGAGGCAGCAAAGCCAAGATGCCATGGAAAGGCAGAGAGGTTATTACGTCTTCCCTCTGCAGGCCAGCGGGAGAAGAGTTGTGGTTGGGGGTCCCTGCCTGCTACTTGGGGGGAAGCACAGGTTTATCCCATTCCTCCAAGTTTTACAAAAAGTGTGGATTAATAAACTGTGAAATGATTAATTGTACCATGATTTCTTTCTTGTCATATTTCCGGAAAAGGAGTTTTTTGCATTTTCAGTGTGCGAGGCATTTCCTGTTTTTTCCATTTAAATTCCTGACACTGAAACTGGTGCTGTCCAGCCTGGAGAGGAGGCAGTGACTACCTCCTGCCCCCTAGCCGTACCAGAGCTTGCACTAGCTGCTAAAAATACTGTAACTCTATTGTTTAGGATGGGGTTTTCAGTAATTTATCACTCACTTTGAAGTTTCTTCCCAGAGATTTTAGTGAAGATTATTTACCGTTTTAGATGCTGTGCAAAATAAGTCACTTTTTTCCTTTGCTTCTTTCAATTTGTTGACAGGAAGAAAACAAATATTCTTCTGTCTTCTGGTCTTCGGTTTCTCCCCCCCCCTCCCCACTCCTGGAGATGACAAAAGTTATAAGGAAAAAAGGGAGGGAGTATTCAGGATGTACGGGAGCAAGGAGTTCCGCGGGGCTGTGAATTCAAGACCAAGGCTGGAATGTTTCATTCCCATAGATTAGTGTTTCCACAAAGCAATGAATAGGTTATGGGAGTGTGGCAATGTACTGAAGCTGAACTGCTCAGTAATATAAAAATCTCTGTGTGAAAGAATATAGAGAGGAGGAGTTTAATTTTTGCATCTGAGTGGTCCCACATCGTATCAGGCCTGGAAGGATACATTAAAGGAAGGAAAGTGATATGTGAGCTACAGAGAAATTCTCCATAAAGAAAGGTCTCCTTGCTGCCTGGAAGCCAAGGAGTGTTAACATCCCACAGGAAAGATTGCTGTTTAAAGGCAGATCCTAAGAGTTGCATTTAATAAAGGATGGGATGGACAGACTTTCTTTCAGAGATTACTGCTTTTTCTTTTGACATTTCACAGTTCCCCGGAACATTAAAAATACTGCTGTTTTCCAGGAGGAGTGCTGTCAGATAGTTCTGCTGTTACAGCATATTGACTTTAATCACTGAAGTGCTACTCAGGATTTAGTATTTCTACAGTATGTTTTAAGTGGGTTTATTTAAATAACAGGTGGGGTCTTAAAGACTTCTGCCAATACTGGGCAACATCCTGTTTCCTCCTACTTAACCTCCCTCCTACTATACTTATCACCTGCCTAGACAAGGATATCGACTTCCTTCATCCCTGTCTCTCCTGTCTCTGTCTCCTGATCCCCTGATTTCCTAATTTTGTACTCGAAATCCCTGCTTCAAAAAGAGCTCTGTTGTTTTTACAGTTAAACCTCAAATTGGCTCTGGCTGCAGCAGGGTTGCACAGCACTTAATCCTGATGAGCTTCACGTATCTGGAATAACAAGGGTCCCTGACTACAGACTTTCACCATGAGTGTTCTGAATCTTGGTAGCCTGCCCCTGCATGCTGAGTGCGGTCTCTGTGAGAAACCACTTAGTGCTTCGGTGAGAAAACAGTGTCTGTGGTGCGCAAAAACTTGGCTTTTTTTGCCCTTAGGCAGCAACATTGAGATATGGTTCCCAACTTCTCAAACTTCAGTAGTGGGTCACCATAAGCTTGCTTTTAGTGTTTGGGTTAATACCTGTGATGGAAACATTGATTGTAGCATTTATTAACTAGATATATTGGTTGGTAAGAATATTCCTTTATATGTGCTTTTGATATAGGTTTTTAATGTTCTTTAAGAGGATGGTAGACAAATGCACTAAGATTACTTTTAAGGTTGATTAATGGAACTCTTAAAAATTAAGCAATAGCTGTGTAATCTTACTTGGCAGGCATGTATGCCCCTCTGTGTAGAAGCTGATCCAGTCTTTGATCACACAGTGATATGGATTTTTCCACAGCTTCTCTGCTTCAGTTTGTGAGCACCATCACACCTGTGTACTTCGGGAACACGTTCTAAACAGCTCACCATCAGTGCTTACCAAGGCTTTGGGATCTATTTCGTGCTATGCAAACTCTGTTAGAATATGTTTGCTTTCCTTGTGGGTTTTTCTGTGGTTTGTCACTAAATCTTATCCAAGAGCTGAAAGGGCAGTATTGTCTTTGTGTTGCAGATAAGGAAATGAGGCACTTAAAACCAGATATATTCTGAATTCAGAAAGATTCAGTAAGCTTAATGCTGATTTGGGGCTTGTCCTTGTGCTGGTTTTACATACTTTATATGGTACTTTCTGTTCATGCCTTTTTAATCTTTACTCTTGGGGCTTCTTTTCCCATTTAGACTCTCGCCCAACCTATCCTATCTACCTATATAAGGTTTTCCCCTTTCCTTATCAACTTCCTTTAACCTTCATCAGTTTATCAGGTCATTTACATCATCAAGCCATTCCTCAATGTTCATCAACTCTTTTACATTCATTTCTTTAACAGTTTAACCTGGCTTAAGCATCTCTTTCTTTCCAACACCTCTTCCCACTTCTGCACTGTCTGTCCTAAGTTCTGGCACCACAGCTGTGTTTGTGTGATGGTGTAATGAACTTGACAGAGAATATCTGAAAAATGAGGATGAAAAGGTGGGTATTTTGCTGTTGTTTTGGATATTGACATATATACCCAGTCTACCCAGTCTGGTTCTTGGGGGGAGGGGGGGCGCAGGGGAACAACATTGCTCAAATCAGTCCTAATCCCTATGTTCTCTCCAGCCAAAAAGCTTTTAGTCTTTCCCATTATTTCCCTCATTTATCCCGGTCACTTCATCTCTTTTCATAACTCTCAGATGCTCATCAGGCTTTCTGTCAGAGTTTCTCCCTTAACTCTTTCATTTCTTTGAACCCCTCTGGGCTTAAATTTTGTTTCCTTTGGTGTTCAGATCAGAATTCTCCTCCTCACCATCTGAGTAACAAGATGGTTTCCTTAAAAAAACCCACCCAACCAACCGAAAACCCCCCAAACCAACCAACACACAGGCACCCCACCCTCACAGTCTGCCTGCTCTTACTTTGAGTGCT
This sequence comes from Jacana jacana, assembly GCA_013400555.1. NCBI lineage: Eukaryota > Metazoa > Chordata > Aves > Charadriiformes > Jacanidae > Jacana > Jacana jacana. Next base: position 8,874 of record VZTM01016533.1, read on the forward strand.
ATGTCCTTGATGGCAGCAGCTGGGAGCATTATGAATCATCCAGTAAAAGAGCAAGACTTTCTCTTTTATTTTAGTGGCATCTCAGGAAGACTGGGATCCTTTTGATGTCAAAAGTCATGTACTGTGAATATACCCTTCCTCTTAGACAAGTATGAAATAGAATATGTGGAAGAACCTAAGATTAGGAGCCAGCTTTGTAGTTTTATACCCACAGGACATGTACTATACAAACAAGAACCTCTGTGTAATACATACCTTTTAGCCATGCAGATTCTAAGAGAAGTTGGGAAGGACAGTTGAATGACTTGTAAACTCAGACATCTGGAACTTCTATGACTTCCTGCATATAACCATGAAGGCATTCTTGGGACTACAAGGCTGGTCAGGACAGGAGTCCCACAGCACTCAGTAGGAAAAAGACTGATGTTCTGTTACTTGATTTCATTGTAACTGAATGGCACCTGAGAGCCCTGTATTTTCAAAGGTTAAACTTTGTTGATTTCCATGGCAGCATTCATGAATAGCAGAATTATTATTTCAATGGGTTTTAGCTTCATTGTCTCAGTTGAACAAAGACCTGGGTAGAAAGACCTGAGCTTTCCAAAATCAGGAAAGCAAGCTAGAATCCTATGCACTAAGCCATGCCAGCAAAGCCAGCTTTTGGCCAACAGAACTATAGTGCATGTCCTTCCGTATCTGATGAAACAGCTGTGTGGTTGGATATACCACATAGAGCCAAAGTCAGTGCCTGTGGTTGTCCCCAGGGCTGGTTGGCCAAGTACCTTGGACAGAGTTGGCTCAGGGACAGTCTGTGCAGCACCTGAAGCTCCAACAACGTTGTTGGAAAGGTTCTTGTAAGCCTGTGCAGTTGGGGCCAAATCAGCAATTATTAGTTGCATATAGAATAGATAAGCCCTCCTAACACTTCTCACAGGCGTTTCAGATTCAGTCCTCCCATGCAATTATGTTTGGTCCAGATCTATTCTAGGCCCTTAATATACTGTCTGGTAGATAAGGAAAACTGTTCCTATCTGAAGCTTTGAGAAAGCATTGCAGGCGTTTATGGAGCCCTCTTTCAGAGTGTTTGACACCTGGTGCCAAAAAAACCCACCCTTTTCAATGCCTTTTTGTGTAGAGTGAATTTCAAGAAGTCATGGCTTGTGCTCTTTATATGATACTGAGTTTGAACACAACGATGCTGTGATCTTAAGCAGCCTTTTCCTCGAGTGCCCTTTCAAAGGTTTTGGCAAAAAAATAAGTTGGACGATTGTTTTCCATCCTAAAATATCTCAGTAATGGCAGACAACACCATCTGCTTGCCTCAAGCAAGGCCAGGTACTAACAAAAGAAAAACATGATATATTTGGGTCAAGAAAACAGTGCTGACATTTGAGAGACTGAAGCTTCTTATTCCTGCTATATTATAAGGATGTACAATCAATGTACAGTGCTAACCCTACTGAAGATACCTGAAGAACAGCTAATGGTTACTCTAAGGAATCTGTAGTTTCTTGGCATATGGTCAGCGTGAATAAGGCTACACATGTTCTGTCCTTGATTTATGGGGTCTTTCCTCATGCTGCACTTGTAATTGTTAGTGAATCAGCAGTGTTATGGCTGCTCTGTCCTTTGTGCATGGCATAGTGAAGAGCCATGCAGCAAGTCATAGTGGATCCAGGGGGAATGGTCCATACTTGAGCACAGCTTCAGCATTGTAATCGGTGTGTGGGCTCTAGCAGGGTGCCTGAAAATGTTATTTTTTGCCAAGCTTGCTTGGAGGGGCATGACAATTATGATCTTGGCCTTTGAACATATGGATGAATTAAGGTGAAAGTAAGTTCCCAGGAAACTTATTTATAGATAGGTTGCTGATTTTCCTTTTTGCGGTCGCAAAAGTGAGGCAGAGCATGGTGAACACCAATGGTCTGAAGCTGTAAGACAAGCTTAAATAACATTGAGTTATTAGAAATAAAGCATACTGGATTCTTTGTATTTGCAGACTGATTTCTGCATGTAAAAGGTAAAATATTTTAATACAATATTTTAAATTTTTAAAGTTTGGAGGAGATTCTCAGCTAGTGATATCACTTCAGACCTGGGGCTGTAATTAAAACATAAACAGATTGCAGTGGAGTTATAGGAACTGCTCCTTATCAGGTGATGGTGCTAGAAACGCTGTTCCTTCAGAATGTGAATGTCCCTTGGAACAGTAGCTGCTCCTGCCTATGAGCATGATGTGTGTACGTTGTGACTCAAGAGGCACGATTCTGTCTTTAAATATTGTAAACCAGGATGCTTCTTACCAGCAAGAAATTGGCAAAGTTTTGTCGCAAACTAGGTTAAGATATGATGGCCTCGATGTCACTTTTTTTTTTTTTTTATATTACTGACACAAATAGCAGTTAGATCTTGATACATGTGTGAAACACAAATTGGGTCCAGAACTCTTAATTAATAGAAAACGTAGGAGTCTCTTTCATAGTTATTTGCCTATCACTATGTTCAAGATAACGAAGCCATAATAAACCTGAAAATTTTGTTAATCTGAAAAACATAAACTTTGTTTTTCCTACATGGTTGTATTGATGGTTACTGGCCATTTTCCATTTCAAAGGCACCATGATAATTCCCTTGAAAGACAAGAGCTTTTTTTAAGTAAATGTGATGAAATCTTCGATCGCTTTTAATGAACTTTTCCAGAGTAAGGCACTACTGTTTAGTTGAAAAACTCATTTTTCAATAATGCTATTTCATGCTTATAAATTTAAAACAAAGTCTTAAGATTAGACATCTGATTCCTGAATTATCCTCTGAGAACCACAAACACATTACTGTACGTCATGAAATGCCAGTAGATGTCTTACTATATACTTTATATAGGTTATATAGGACTGTGGTTAAACTAAATACAGTGGGGGTTATTTATTTATTTATTTATTTTGGCATTTCTAAACTGTTTTTAAATCTGTGTTCTTCTTGCTGCTAATGAAGAACTTTGCATGCTACATTTTTGGAAATTATTTCTTTTTTGTCTTATTTTTCCAGTCAAATAATATTCAGAGAGCTTTCAGTCAAAGAACATTTCAATTCTTAATTTCTTCTTGATGATTCACATCTTTATACCACCATTACTGGTGGTAAGATCCAGCAAATCAAAATTGTAAAGACAGCTTTGCTTTTACAAAGCAGTATTGCTGCTGTAACAGGCACTAAGCTTTCCTTTGACATCGCTTTGCAACAGTGTAGGCTATTATGTACGTACTGAGTGAAAAGATAGCATCTGCTGCCTTTATTATAGCTGGAAGAAGTTAGAGAAAACATTATTTTCCATTTCAAAAAAAAAAAAGCACAACAAAATGCTAGTGCCTCCCTGTCCTCTTGCACTATTGCTGGTTTTTTCCATATCCCCAACCACCTGCTCCTGGAATGTGAAGATGGTGTGGAATAAATTCACCGGTTACCTGATTTTGGTGAGTCGGTTGGATTTCTTTCATTTCTCAGTTCTGTCGTTCATGTTGTTCATGAACAGCTACAGCAGCACACGGGTGAGCAGCTCCCTTGAGCAGGAGAGGGCCACCATCTTCCAGTGATGGTGTTGGCTCTTTCATAGTGCAAGTGAAATTCTTTCTTCAGTGACTGGGCTGAAACGACATTGTTTTCTTCTTGCTGTTACTGGCCTGTGCGTTGTTCTCACACAAGACATTTTTGACTCCAGGTGTTTCAATATGATCACTGGTAAAATCTTGTGCTATGCTATACTATTTGAATTATATATACGTTTCTGGGCACAATTGTGCACTTTCGGTGTTTTCTTCAACATGCATGGAGAAGACGTGAGTCTTCTGCCTCCCTGTTGTGATTGGAATTGGATGATGCTCCTGGAGCGCAGAATCATCAGTGCCCTTTCTGCTGAGGAAGGCTGAGCTGGAAAGAGCTGGGGATTGACTTGGAGACCTCTGTTTGCTGCTGCTCCATGAGATGGAGGGGAACAGCAGGTGGTTGCTAGTGCTTGAACACATCTCCAGTAATAACTACCACTCTTGCAGCCTTGCCTCTTTGTTTTGTTGCAACAATCTGAACCAACCCAGCTTTCTTTTAGCGCAGAGGAGCAACAGACGGAGGCTGACTACCCTAGTAATCTGCTGCCTTAGGGAAATGCTCAGGCTAGGAGTGTAATTTATAAATAAATAGTGATTTTTCATTATAGTCTTGACCTCAAAATACTGAGGTCAAGTAAAAACTTGGCCTGTGATGATGTGACAGTGCCCCTTTTGTCAATCCTGTCAGTGGAATTTATTTGCGTGTACTTTGGCAAGTATTGTAACAATTGCCCCTTCTGTTGTTCTAGTTAATTTGTGTCCATAATCAGTGAGGCTTCTGTCTCATGGAATGGAAAAGGTAATTTAGGACCCTGGCTGTGACTGTGTAAGAATCTGCTTCCTTGATGTGTCTGAAGGTCAGGGGGAGAAGTTGTCCAGCTAACAACTGCTGGAAGTTGTCCAGAGGAAAGGCCTGTCCCTCTTAATCAGGAAATCTGTTTTCTGCTGTTTTACAGAGAGTTCCATGATTTAGGTAAATCAGGCTGTCTATATAGCTCTGCTACTGTAATTCTCTCTCCTGAAAATAAAACTTAATGAGATGGTACTTCAACTTATTAGGCAGCAGTAGACTCATATTGTTAACACTTTTGACATTGCCTTTATGGCTTGTTATAGCTATTCTGTAAATCACTCAGAAAAAGTCAAGATCAGAGATACTATGTGCAATACTTCAGTTTTCTGCTCACTGTTGTTTCCATAATGATGTTTGCTTTAGCCAGTAGAATCAAATATGCTCCATAGAGTGTCTCCTCTGTCTGCATGTGCCTATTATCAGTGGATATACTCAGATTTCCACTGTCTATTTTGTTCTTTGGCTTTCCTGCTCTTTGATTATGCATGTCATTCCTTCTGCCTTATAAGAGATCATTGCATCATTGCAAACTGTGTTCTTCCTGCTTCCAGAAACAGTTTTGTGGCAAAATGCATCAAATAGGCCTATTTAAAGCAGGAAATCAGATGTATTGGTCACATTTTCACATTCCTTCATTTGGCTACAGAAACTTCTTGTGACAGTCCTCTTTTGTTTACTTTGTAAGAGTGAGAACATTACCTGTGACTTTGATTGGATGGACTTTTTGATCTTCAAAATTCAGGCTATTAAGACACTCTGCAAACGAAAGCAGCACAACCATTGTTTTTCACTAAATACTATTAAGTTGTCATACACAGTGATTTAAAATTTAACTTTGATAAACTTAAGTGAGAAGATGAAAATATTTTTAGATTGGTGGGGAAAGGCTAAATTAAAGAAATTGGATTTCCTTGACCTTTCTGGGTTCTCCCTCTGCAGCCACTAATATGATATTTTAGTAGGAATCAGTGATGTGAAACATAAACTTTTCTCTCTGCATACCTCATTATCTTGGACACTAAACAAGATGACAACATCTGTTGCTTGTAACATGCGTTTTGTTGTAAAAATAGTATTCTGAAACCACTGTGAAGGTCTGGGCTTTGAAAACTCCATTTGAAATATCTTGTGCAAATAAACAACAATCATTTTTTATGCTAATTAGATACATATGATAGCATTTATCATGATGTGGCTATGTGGGGTTTTTTATGATACTGAAGACTTGAATTTAGAGAGAGGGATGTTTGAATGCATATATATATATATAGTTAGATAAATAAATCTGCAAATATTCATCTGTATACATGATGTATATGTATAAGCAAAAATACATGCACAAGCATACCCAAAGCCAAATACATGTTATTGCAGGATGCAAAAAGAAAAAAAAAAAAAACATTGTCAAACTATAGAAATGACCTGAAAGAAGTAATTTACACTGCAATAACTCTCAGCAAAAGAGAGATATTCAGCACAAGAGAGATATCGAGGTGCTGGAGCGAGTACAGAGGAGGGCANAACCTAAATGATTCTATGATTCTATTCTATGATTCTGTGTTTGGAGATTTTCTAATCTTCTAGCTCTCTGAAATTTATTTTCTTAATCATAGTTGTAGGCTCTAATGTAGCTGTGCTTGGAAAACTAAGAGGAGAATATCATCCTGTACAGAAGGCATGGTTCATTGCATAGGTCTTGACTGATCTTGCTAGATCCAGAGTGCTTGTGACTGATTGAGCAAGGAAACAGGTGGTAGAGAAGGTGCAAGAAGAAAGCACCATGACATCCCGTCACACAGAGAATGAAATATAGCTAGCCTTTGAGTTCTTTTTTTCAATAAACTCTGTATTCTTCATGCAAATTACATGAGGAATGTGTGCGGTGGGTGCTGTGTACAGAAGGCTTGTTAAAGTTGGCAGTCTAGATTTAAGAAAAAAGGTGATGAAAGAAGACAGAGGAGGTAAATGCAGCAATATCTGATTTCAGCTTTGTAGTCATTGAGGGCTCTGAGGGCAGGCAAGCTCAGTGTGACCTTGGAAATCCACCTGGGACTCTGATATCTTGATATGTCTCTGTTTTACATTTTACTCCCCAGCTTTATGAAATGTCATGTAATTAAACCTTCAAAGAAGTGAAAAGTGACCATTGAATCTTATGAGTTTAAACAGGTCTTTATTTTTTTTCTCTTTTCTTTGAATTTAACTTATAAGTGGTCAGAAGACAGAAAGTTGTAGAGGATCTGCAACTTTTCCATGTACATTTATGAGTAATGAATTTTAAGGAGTTGGTAAACACACCTCAGGTTAAACAGCTCTACAGGTGCTGTTTCCATAAAGTGGCTGCTTTTCATGGAGCATGTGAAGTGCATGGAAAGGTTTTGCTTGTTTTGTTAGTTGGATCATTTCCTTCAAGCGTGTTCTTAAAGCCCTTTGACAAATGAGAAAACTATAAAGTGTTTCTTTTGGCAAGAGATAAATTATCGTGCTGGAAATGGTCCCAAAAGGAAAAAAAAGAAAATGCCATGTCTCACCTTCTGAAAATTTCTGTTCAGAGAACAAGTAAAAATTCTTCCTTATGTTTCCTTCTACAAAGCGGGGGAAGGAAGGGAGGAAAGGAAAGCAAAAGGGCAGAATGTATGTGGTCAACCCAAAATTAATTGCTTTGCTAATGCTACTATTCCTCTGAGTGACCTTCCCAAGGTGTTACCATGTTTACATTATAAGCTGGACCAGCTGCCTGAACTAGGTTGCATGGTGGTAAATGCTATTCCCTCCCTCTGACCCCGCTCAGGAATTCAGGAAGGGAATAAGGGAATTAATTGGGTCTTTCTCAGAGGTGGCCGCACCAGCAGCGTGGGGTACCTTGTTGCTGTAGGGTTCATTGCAGGTTTAGGGGCTGATCCATTCTCATTTCATTTAATAAACACGTTGCAAGGATGGAGAGTCAGTCTTCTAAAGGAAGATGTGGTAGGAAAAGACAGCTCTCCACTATCTGTCCTGCTGAAAAGCAACATTAGGAAGAATTGGAAGGTTTTGTGGAGACAGGGCTGTATAGTCTTGAGAATTTGTCTAGAGATTTATGTAGTTTGGATAAGTATTCTGGCTCTGAGCCTTTTTGTATGTTAAACTTGAAATGAGATTAAGGAAGGTGGGAAAGAATAGATTTTATTTTTTTAATGCTTGTACCAGCAATGTTGATTCTTTCTCTCACCACTTCATATTTTATTTCTTTTTGTAAAGACGCTTGGATTGGACACATTTTAGGCAATTTATTTATGTAACCAAGACACAAGCTCTCCCATGAGTTCATATGCAAAAATGGAGCTCTCAGAGGTTTACACAGAGAGGTAATTTGGAGTCTCAATGTTTTCTTGGAAAGATGTAGAACAGTTAATTAACATTTGTTATGCAACAGTTGTGAAATTTTTTTACAGGTTTAAATCAGCTAGAGTACTGCAATGTTGATTTTGTAAAGCTCTGATATATTTTTACACAGTAGCAAGCAGCTGTCCTTTTTTAACTGATAACTACTGTTTACATTTATTTTTTTCTGCTGTGTGACCACAAAATGTGAATTACTGCCTTTCAGGCTTTTCTGTTGCTTTTGCACTTTGCGCTAACAAAAATTTATTTTGATCGTGCAGTGAATTAAAATGAATATATTTCAGTTCCACTTTACTTTCTTTAGCAAGAAAGCAACTCTGGTGTTTTGTTTAAATTCTAACTTCTCCGCTATCTGTACTGTATGAAAAGTGAAAGAAAGACTCCTTTCTGCCTTGAGTGATCAGAAAGGATGAGATTAGGAAAAATTAATTCCCAGTTACAGCTACGAAACAAAATTAACAGCCCTAAAGATTTGTAGTAAGCATTTTGTGAAGAGGAATGATTCTTTCTGCTGAAGGCAGCGCACACTCACTTCAGAGTTTGGGTGTATGTGGGCACAAATAAATAATTTACCCCATTTTGTTTGACAACCCTTCATTTTACAAGCAAAAATTGTCTTGAAGGGCAATGATGATCACAGGGTTGGTAATTGCTGCTTGCAGCATCTCCCAGGCATAAGTATACCAGCCTCCCCAAAAGGTGAGGTGTTTGTTGAATAGATGTTTGGGCCTAAACATGTCCTTCTAGCGTGCCAGAGCTAGTGGAAGTCTCAACTTCTCTGCAGAACAGAACAGGATCGTTTCATTGTATCATTGGTGGGCTATTCAGAAAATGTATTTAGACCTGTGAAGCAGTCAGTATATTGATGAATATAGTGGAAAACCCTGCAGGAAATGACTCTGTCTTCACAGGTTTGCACTAAAAATTGTGAGGGCCACACACTGAGAAAGTGCTAGACTGTATTTTCCAGCACTTACTTTGAATAAAGTAGTACTCCAAAGCTCAGAAATAACATATCTTGAAGTTGATTTTGACATAACTAAGTTTGTGCACAAAGTGTGCTGAATCAAGAGTTCTACAGGAATCTAAATTTTATCATTTCTTAAATTCCATGTGATCGAATTTTTTTCACCTGATGAGTTTTTAACTTCTAAGTACTCAGAAAATGTTAATTACTTTAGCCATGGTGGNTCAGAAAATGTTAATTACTTTAGCCATGGTGGATTTGTCTTGACAGTGGGCTAGCTATGCAATAGATGCATAGTCTTCTACGTCAGTTAGGAACAGATGGTTTGGGTTCAGTCCACATCACTTACTTGGAGTGTCCATGATACTTACAGGACTCGTTTGGGTCTGGAAGTAATTTAGCTGCTTCCATGCGGAGCCCAAGGTTATTACTCACAGCACAGACCTCAG
>VZTM01016534.1:0-13225 GCA_013400555.1 Jacana jacana
TCTTCTCAGTGAGGTCCAATGATAAAGACAAGGGGCAGTGGGTGCAAGCTGGAACATAGGAGGTTCCACTTAAATACGAGGAAATACATCTTCAAGGTGAGAGTGACTGAACGGCAGGTTGTGGAGTCTCCTTCTCTGGAGACATTCAAAACACACCTGGACGTGTTCTTGTGTGACCTGATCTAGGTGTTCCTGCTCTGGCAGGGGGATTGGACTAGATGATGTTTCAAGGTCCCTTCCAATCCCTGATAGCCTCTGATTCTGCAATTTATTATTTACAGGGGACAAGGAAGCTACAGATAGTTTTGACATGTCTCTCATATGCAGATTTTTCATAGGGATAAAGATCCCTACTGAAACTTCATCTCAAATACTCAGGTACCTTGTGACCAATGTAATTGTCTGCACGAACAGGGACCAAACAGGAATTTTCAATCGAATTTCAACATTCTGAGACCTGCTAAAACTTTGGAAAGATTCAAAGATTATCACACACACAGTCTTCAGGCTTGATCTGCAGTAGTGTTCTTTCTGAGAAATAATCTTCTGGTCGGTTTGCTTGTTATTTACTGAAGGAACAGCATAATTGTCAGTGTGCGTATTTCTTAAACGCTGTGCTTGCATTTGTAGCTAATAAAAACTTTGGGAAAAGAGTTCCAAGACTACTTTTTAGGTGGACAGTCAAGGCACAATTCAGTTGACTGAAGATGGGCATCTAGGCCCTATGGTGTCATATCTGGCGAGTAGTTGTGGTAGAGCGACAGGAGTCTCCCATATTTGGTAGCCTTGTTTAGGTGCCAAAGATACTCTAAGACACCTAAAATACATATATTTTTAGGCAACTGAAAAACTCCTCCATTGACAGAGTACACCTTTGATGATGGTCAAGTGCATCCATGTAGATTTTTATTTCTGTTTTCCAACTTTAATGTGAATTGCACTCTGATTTCCCGAAGCCAAAATGATATATCTTGACAATTTTCAACAGCAAAATATGCTTGTGTACATTGGTTTGATGAATTAGAAATTGTTACTATAAATAAGAGCCCTGATTTTAGGGACTATATTGTAAAAAGGTATTTATGTGTATAAACACTAATATATTCTATATCTTGGCCTCTCTTCCCCTTTTTTCTACNGTCGAATTTCAACATACTGAGACCTGCTAAAACTTTGGAAGCTTATCTTACCAGGAATTTATTGGTAAAGGAAATGGTTCAAAGTGTTTTTACTCTGTGAAGTCCTCCAGGTTCTGGAAATGCATAAAATCCCAATGCTGGCCCAGTTGACCCCATTGATTCAAAATTACCCGTTTGTCTTTTTGTGGTGCATAAAATCATGAGTGCTAAAAATGCAAAATAAGTATGTATGACAATAAAAAAAATGTACATAAGAAATAAAATACCATTTCTTTCTTAATTCTCTTCCATTCTACAGTATTCTCCAAAGACAATTACTGTATGAAATCAGTAAGTTAACTAAAACCATTAGTGAGAATATTTTTATTATTTTGCCTGCAGTCATGAAAAAAGAAGAAAATGCAAACCTGACAATAAGTGGATAGACTGAATTTGGTTGTAGTAACAAGCTGTCTCTGCAATCAGCTGCAACAGGCATCACACTGAAGTTGCCTGATCCTGATAACATTTGGAGAGACTGCCATGACTTTCTCTGAGTAATTCTGGAAAGTGAATTCATTCTTTCTGTTCATCCTTTTGAATACCTTATTAATGCAGACATTATTCTAAAGGGGATGCTGGCATGTCTTTTCTTCTTGTTGGCTTTAGTTGTAACTCATCTAGCATTAGGTGCATGAATTATGCTTTTTCACAATCTACATTCTCAATGAGGGGAAAAAAAAATATCTCGAGACAAAATTGAGAAGCTCCAGGTTTTTGTCACAAGAAAGCAATTGGTACTGCGTGAGAAATAGGAACCACTGGTGATTTCTTCAGTAGTCACAGAAGAATAGGAAAACAGGGTGACTCAAACAGAAAGAAAGGGTTATTTCTTTTTCTTGTAAAGAGAAAATGCAGTGTTTCGTTTCCTGCAGGCAGGCACAGGTGAGCTCACCTCTACAAAGTGAGCAAAAGAATGACTTCTCTTTCACAGTAATTGCATCTTACAATATACGGTATTCAGTCACGAACTGAAATAAGGGGATTTTGGTGACACTGCAGGTTCACTGGTGTTCAGTGGTGGTCTGTGTTGACTTGTTATCTAAGCAAGACAATTTTTATAGCTTTCCAATTCTTAAGTAATACTTTGACATTTTGCTAAGTAGAGATAAAATTTCAGTAATTGCTGCTACTCATAAAGTCATGTAAATGAGCAATCTTCTACCCCAAACCCATGAAGTTCTTAAGGAAAGTGGAAAGTTCTCTAAGGTTCCAACAACTTGCAGTTGCAAGTACTTTCCATCCACTCCTATGAGATACTGGACCTCTGTCTCCTTTCTGATTGGATATTCCTGTTACTCTCTGTTAATGGATAAAACATCTTAATAGCTTTTGCTTCTGTAATACTGAAATTACAGTCATTGGCTTTATGACTTCTCTGTTATTTTTATGTTTTCTTTTCTTGGTAATTGTAAAACTTCATTAATAAAACTTGTTAATGTTATTATATTTTCTCCTCATGTTAGTTATCATCAGTCATCATCCATACTTAGGCAACACAGCTCTATATCGCTTAAGTGAATGGAAGTACTGATGGCATTAGCAGGTTGTCCTCTCCACCATGTTGTTATTACACTGTATGTTATTACTAGGCTATTGACATATAATTTTCAGTGTATTTGCTGACAGCCAGCTATTGTACAAAACACTTAAATATTTGAGAATTTTGAGATGAATTTCAGATCATGTGTGGGAACATGTCTTTCCACCTATCTGTTTCATCTTCCTTTTTCATATATATATATATTTCTGCGTATTCCTTCATATAATGTCCTATTTCCTTATCTGCAGCTGTTCCTGGCACATGTACTTTACCACTGCAGATTGTTTCTATCTTTTCTACCCTTTCACACTCCCTTCATTTTGTTTGCTTCTCTCATCCGATTTCTTAGTTTCTCTTTGCATGATGTTCCCCTGTATTTGTGTCTCTTACCTCTTATAAAGCAATCTCACCACTTCTCTTTAGTATAGGAAACTTTTTCTTTCTAGTCATTGCCTGAGCATAAGCCAATTGAATTTTGAAAGCCCAGTGAAAAGCTGCCTGGTCTCATTTCGTAGCAAATTTCCACAGTGAGCTCCAATAATTAGAAGGAGAAGCTGCAGAAGAAATTTTGCCTAGCCTAGAGAAAGATTTTTGATTAAGCAGTTTCAGGAGGTCATCACAGCTTAGTTTTAAAGAAGAGAGAGGTAGAATATTTTGTAGAGTCTGTAACGTAGATAGTGTACCGCTGGATATTAAGATACAGTTTTTCTCACAGCTGCCATGAGAAACCATGGGGTTTGCTTCAATGAGTTTGATAGTTCTAAATTTTATATGGCTTCTCCATCATCCTCATTATTGAGCGATGGTCTGTCCCACTAAGAGATCTTTGGACTTTTTCCATTACAGATGTGTCTGTTTGCAGGCAAGAGAACACCGTACTCACTTGTGGTTCTTCCCAGAATTAAACAAATATAATTAAAGCTGTGGTTCTTGTGTAGTTAGTATAGTTCAACACTTACTGTTCTTGTGTACTTCACTCTTGTCTATAGGAGTAAATACTCAAGTAAGACACAACACTGTTTCATGCCATTAGGAATGCCTACTCTCTCAGAACATTTGCCTTACATTTTAATGGCAAATCTAACATAGATTTGATGTAAATGCAGAGAATACATAGTCATATGCTACTGAGAAGTTGTAATTCTGAGAAGTGTCTAATTTTATACTTAAATTATAACGCTCTAACTTCTGTAAATAACAGACTAAATAGGACCCAGCCTTCCAAGTGGCTAAATCTTATTGCTTATTTAGTGACAGGAGACACTTCCCATGCTATGTAACCTTTTGTTCCTTGGAAGAAGGTATAGAGTTACTTAGAAGTGTCAGATTATATTGTAATCACATGAGAATCCAATGACTTTTTTTAACTTGCGCTACCTATTTTTTTTTCTGTGACCAACCATGCTGAAATTGTAATGAGAACTGATAGGCCTATGTCAGCAGGTAGATGGCAGAATGTACATTTTTACAACTGGAATAAAAGCTGTTGTATTTTATCACAAGTCTTTCCTATTATCTTGTTTACCTTTAGCAAGGTACGGCCAAATGGAATCCTGTAATATAGTTAACACGACCTCAGAATAAGCTTCAAGGAGCAACCTCATGTTTGTTACCTGTATATATCTATTTTTTTTAAAAAAATATATCTATAAAGCCACATTTTTGAATATTTTGTGCACATGTTTACTTCTCAGTTAGACTGGCTGATACATTTTGGTTTGCAATATTTCCTGGCTACAGGAATTGTTTTTTCTACATTTACGTCAAACTCAAGTTGAGAGTAACATTAAGGTCACAGTGTTTTTGCAGCTAAACCGTGGAAGCACCTTTTCAAAACTGCATGGAGTCAAAGCAGCTTGACCTTGCATGTAATTACTAATCAGAAGCAATCCTAGCAGGCAGTTCAAATATTTCAACTGAACAAAAGTACCATATCTTTGTTTTCCCTTATAATTAACAAACAAGGTCACAGTAACTGGCCAAGGGGAGAACAGTTACCAAACCTCTCAGGACTAAACCTTTCCCTTATATTGCCGCAAAGCTAAAAAGAAAATGTTAGAATAATTCTTTTTAAAAAAAATTTTTCCTCATTCCACAAATATTAGGCTTACTCCATATTTACTCTAGCCTTCAGTGTGTGCTACTCCAAGTAGCTTGGAGTGAGCTGCTGCCTTCAAAACTAATTCATTAGCCCTATTCCTGAACTCTTCCCAAAAATCACAGGGAAAAGGCTATGGATCATTCTGCGATGGCTGCCTAGTTCCAGCCACTGTGACAAGAAGTGGGCTTGTTGGTCCTTTGAAGATCAGCCCACTGAGAACATGCCACCACCCAAAGGGTTTCTCCAGTGCAGGGCTTGTTCCTTGGTTTCTGTCCCAAGAAAAGAAAGCATTAGAAGTGGATTGGCCTGCTATTGCTGATACATTTAGGTCATCCTGTAGCCTGACACTGAGGGTTCTCTGGAAAAGAAGATAGCTGAGAGATGGCTAAAATCAAGTGAATTACACTCATGCACTGCTAATGAGCAAGCACCCTTTACAAGAAATTGTGAAAGTGAGTACCTCACACTGTATACATTGCATAGGTAAAAGGACAGATTCTGTTGTCAGGTTCACTGAAAGTCACAGTCTCATAATAATTCTTACATATTTGTAAATATTAGATGTTTAGAATATTGATATTCTTAAAATATTTCACACCTGTTTAAAGTATTATGAAAATATTTGGTACACGATGCATACATAGGTAATAATTGACATAATAAACATTAGTGGATGTTCAGGACAGGTTAAACGTTATGGAAGTTGTCCTTCTGAGAGGGGAATACTTGATCTTTGCAAATACATCATATGTCCAAACTGTCATCCTGAAAAATTACAGGTCACAACCAAATGAATGTAAATTTTTTCATATTGATGTGTTTTGGCAGATTGTTTCCAAGATTTTATGTTAGGAATTTAATTTGTATTTATGGGCTATGTTTCTTAAAGTTCTTAAAAGATTTAAATATGAGTATCATAAAGAATTACAATGTAGCTGCTGCAAGCAAAGTAAAAACAAGCTAAATATAATCTAATTCTTAATAGATTATAAGAAAGGAAATACTGTATGTAACATTGAACTTTTTGTATACAAACTTATAAAATATGCAAAAGCTAATACAGCCTCATAATGAGGGCTTACCTTTACATAATGACTGGCAAGGTGCCTCTTTTCTCAAGGTTACTTCTCATTGGGAATATTTTGGGAGGCATTTGTCTGTGCTAAATATGACCTACAGTGCATAGTTCAACAGGTCTTTAAAATAATTTATGGCTTGATGTATAATGCACATACGGTTAATGTAAAACAGACATATATAGTGCAGTGACTGTAAATCTTAGAAGTTTAGAAGTCAAAAATTCTCCAGAACAGAAGCAAAGGAGGTATTTTACACTGGAGGGTACTGACTTTTATTTAATATAACTTGTAAAAAGGTATAGTTGATGAGCTATCCACCTTTTTGATCCTAGGCTAGGGAAAAGGACAGGGAAGTGGGAAATCAAATTCAGAAAGTTAGGAGCAATTGGAGCTGTTAAGATACTTCATCTTCCAAGAGGTTAATATTAGATGGGTTCACTTTCAAGCCAGTCTGTTTGTGCTGGATCATTGTGTGGCAAAGAATAAAGATTTTACTATTACAGATAAGTAACAGGGAACATAACATTGTAGTACAAACACAAATTACTTGAAAGAGACCACACCTCTTCTTTGACGTGATTAGTTGGGACTGTCTCACGTCCATTCTTCTCAAGCTGAAACTTTCTGAAGAGTTAAGTTGCATTCCTGCTGCATATAAGCAGGAGTGTACAGTGGGGTAGCAACTACTTCAGAACACTTTGGACTTTGGCAACATAGGCTTCTTTTGTTCTTGTACTGCTTACTTCTTAAATGCCATCAGTATGTTTATAGGAGGCATTGGTTTGCAGTAATTTCCTTGACATGATGTTGCTGTAGCTGTCACCATGGTGAAGTTGTGATCCCAGGGTGTTTATTTAGGGTTGTCCTGTTTTATGGGATACAGCAGGATGAGCTAATGTGAAATGTTGTGATTTGGCATCTGTGATCATGTTGGACTGCAAAGTTTGGAGGAAATGGCCGTCTTACCCCGGATGATCTTTGCCTGTTTGCTTTCATCAAGTATTAGTCCTCGCTGCACAGCTTGTTTGTTGAGAAAATTGAACTAGATTGTCTTGTTGAGGTGAGATCAGGATTGGGCCTAGAATTTTTCTGTGTAGAAGCCTAGGATAATTTGATCTCCACGCTTCCATTTTCTGGGCACCTGACCTATTGAATAGAAGAATGATGCTTTTCTTTGGAGTGTGCCAACCCCCAGCTCGTTCCTGAGGAATGATGTAACCCCAAGTGAGTCAGATATGAGTCTTTTCATAGCCAGTTGTAGAAAATACATCTGTGAATCATCCATATTGAAAACAACTAAGCTTAGAGTGAATATGTTCAAGGGGAGTCCTCGTATGTCTTGGGATAGTAGGTGGGATTAGAACACTTAAAATTTCTATGTTTCACAGACTTATGTTTTAGCTACAGTTATAATCTGTGTCAGGGCAAGTTAGAGGAATATAAATTCTCTTAAGCATTGTCCTTTGTATTCAGTAGTTTTCCCTTGCCAAGATTTTCTCAGGATCCTTTCAAAATTCCAAAGCTGTATTGGAATTCCAGGATGGAATTGTAATCAGGATGTTACTATATCTGTTTTCTCACCCAGACCTCATGGGGTTGGATTTTTTGCAGGTTTGGTTGGTTGGTGGGTTTTGTAGGGGTGCTGTGGAACTACAGTTCTTCAGACAGTATTTGTCTGGATTTTATGGGGGGAAAAAAAAAGTATAGAATTACTTGACCCTTCTGATGATTTTCCACAGCAGTTTCCGTTACCAGGAAATTGAGAGGCCCTCACCATGTCTGTTCAGAGGCTGTACAAATGGTTAAAAGGTGGTTCAAACCACATTAGTGGAATTGTTAAAAAAGATACTAAACCTAAGTATTTGTAGAATGGCCTTTGTTATATTTTTAGTAACCAGTTTGTTATTGCAAAGGCATGAAGGACTGATGTTGTGTTTCTTTGGCAGAGCAGATTTCCTCGGAGACTTTTAAAATCAACTTCTACTTACTTACTGAGTATGGCAGAGCATTCTGAGCTTGCTCACACTGTGAATGTACATCTAGAAAGTACCTAAAAGTACCTTTTTTTTTTTTTTTTGCATTTCATGGCGTAATGTAAGCTAATGCAAAAGGCATCCAGATTAAATGATTAAATGCTACTTCACCTGTGTCTTTATGTAGACACCAACATACAGAAAGTGTGCACACAGCATGAATGTGAGTAAAGCATGTCATTTCAAAGAAATACACAAGTAATATTTTCTCCAATATATGTACAAGAAAATACTGAACAGCAGGTAAAAAAACTTCATTAAAAAAAAAAAGAAGAACACAGAGAGAGATAGAAAAGAGTTGTTAAAATGTATTGGAAACTAAGAGCCTCCAGTATCAACTACTTGATACATTTCCTTCATAAAAACATACAGTCTCTCTTTTCAGGAGACTGTTTTGCATTTTGAAATACATAGATTTATAAAATTTGCTTCCATTTTTCTGTGTCAGGATTTCTAAATAATTCTGAGAGTACTTTAATTTTCTGTAGAACTACCCAGGACCCTCAGGAAGCTATGTTTTTCTTTCTCTTTTGTCCATATTTTTCCCTTGAAATCAAGTTGTATTATGTAATCTGAACATTTGGATAGTTGTTGTCTTTTCTTTCTAGCATCCAAACCTATGCAGATCATCCATAAGGTTGTTTGCTAAAACAATGAGTGCCTAAATCACCATAGAATCATAGAATCATTTATGTTGGAAGAGACCCTTGGGATCATCGAGTCCAACCATCAGCCCTACTCTACAAAGTTCTCCCCTACACCATATCCCTCAACACCACATCTAATCGACTCTTAAACACATTCACAGATGGTGACTCCACCACCTCCCTGGGCAGCCCCTCCCAGTGACTGACCACTCTTTCTGTGAAAAATTCTTTCCTATTATTTGGCCTAACCCTACCCTGCTGCAGCTTGCAGCCATTCCCTCTTGTTCTGTCCCTAATCACCCATGAAAAGAGACCAGCACCAACCTCTCTACAATGTCCTTTCGAGCAATGAGGTCTCCCCTCAGCCTCCTCTTCCTCAAAGTAAACAGTCCCAACTCCTTCAATTGCTCCTCACAAAATTTATGCTCCAGGCTCTTCACCAGTTTTGTTGCCCTCCTCCAGCACCTTGAGATCTCTCTTGTTTTGAGGTGCCCAGAACTGGACACAATACTCAAGGGGTGGCCTCACCAGTGCTGAGTACAGGGGGACAATCACCTCCCTGCTTCTGCTGGTCACACTATTTCTAATACAAGCCAGGATTCCATTGGCCTTCTTGGCCACCTGGGCACACTGCTGGCTCATATTCAGCCGCTTGTCAACCAGCACCCCTAAGTCTTTTTCTGCCAGGCAGCTCTCCAGCCACACTTCCCCAAGCCTGTAACGATGCATGAGGTTGTTGTGGCCCAAGTGCAGGACCTGGCACTTGACCTTGTTGAAGCTCATGCCATTAACATTGCCCATTGATCCAATCTCTTCAAGTTCCTCTGTAGAGCTTGCCTGCCCTCATGTAGATCAACACTTCCGCCTAACTTAATGTCAACTGCAAACTTACTCATAGTACCCTCTATATCATGCACAGGTTGCCAAAGTGGATTTCAGAATTCCTTGCACTGGTCCATGAAACAGGGAAATTAGTTCTACCTAAACAAAGTTGTGTGTTCCTTTACATACATAATTCTAATTACAGTAGAAGTTGTTTCAGTTCTGTGGAGTTTTGTTTGGTATAATAATATCTTACACCTTTCTATAACCTCTAACCTGCCTCTTTTTAAAGACTTTTCTCTTTGTATTTTAGAGTAGGCCTGCCCTATGTAAATCTGAACATTTAAGCTATTAATTTGCTCTCATTTGATTTAGGAACATCTGTCAAGTTTCTAACACTTTCAAAATAATCTTCCTATCAAAAGTTGACAGTTTTCAACATTCATTTTAATACTGCTACCGCTTTGATACTTGTTCTTTAGTTCTCAGAAAATTGGATGCTATAGTAAAAGCTTCTTTGCATTTTCTAAGTCTTTAGCATTGTCACGTGTAATTTCTCTTCTTTGATCATCTGAAAGTTTTAGATGCAGCTTTTTGACACTGATTTTGTTGTTCTACCTTGAGAAGTATGAAATTAGATAAATTCTTAACTTTCTGGAGTATGTGCCATGAAGGAAAAACTGCCAGGAAAAGAAGCAGGTAAAGCAAATTATTACATACTTTTCACTTGGAATCTGGCTAGATATTTTTGCTATCAAACTTTAGATCAGCCTTTTGAGCAATTCCAGTCTAATTTTAATTCTAAATGTATGACATCATGTGTTCCTGCACTGGAAAATTACATCAGTGAAAATGATCGTGTTGATTATAGGTTCCTCAGGTTTCCAGAAAGCTTTCAAGAGAATCTCTAAGCAGAAGTTTACAAAACTAAGCAGCCATGGCACAAGCAGAAGGGTACGGAAAGGAAGAACACTAAAACTTAAAAACCAGAGAATTGGAATACATTCTGAATTTTTGCAGTGGAGAAACAGTGTCTTTGGAGATCTGCAACAGTTTGTGCTGAGACCTGTTCACATAATGCAGGTCTTGCACAATGCACAGGACTTGTACGATCATGGAAAATATCTGGAAAAGGACTGTGCAAGGATTTGGAGATCTGATATTTCAAAAGAAGTAAGAATTAGGATCAAATTTCAGGAGGACCTTCTGATGCTGAGCGATGAGACAATAAAGTAGAAAGTGAAATCCAGGTCATGGAAATAAAAGTTGAAATGTATGGAAATAAACCCAAACAATTCAGTTGGAAGAGACATTCAATGATCCTCTAGCCCAACTGCCATATTGTCTTTTTGAAAGGCAAAATATTCCTCAGCATATTTCCCTGATGCTTTCTTTGTTTCGTCAAAATGCCATTAAGTCAATGTAGGAAGTGGATATCCACCCCTCTGTGTTCTTCTTCAGGCTTATGCTTCTCAAGCCTACTCTGTGTTGTTAAATACTCAAGACCTAAAATGTATTCTTACTTTATCATTACACGTGTAAGCCTTACAGAAGGTTTCCCAGACTCTTCATTTCCACTGTTGGAAGTGGTTCTGTTGTTTTGGTGTAGCAACTTGTCCTGACATATGTGCTGTTGTGTTTGGTCCTGTTATGATACCAGCATTTTACCGGACTTCAGTAGCTGTGTTCTTTAACATCTCACCTCAGACATCTTGCCATAACATCACATACTGAGCACTGCACCATTCCCAAAGTCTGCAGTCACTTCTACAATGGAACTTTTTGAACCACCACTGTTTAGTTGATGGTTGGGTAGCGCATGCCGTCAGCTGCTGTTAGAATACTTACATGAGCCCCTCGAAGAAAGTGGTTTCTAGTCTATACATATATCAGATAGAAAAGGCAATTTTTTTCTACATATGTTTCTGCATTTGAAAGGAACTGATTGAAGGTGACAGCTGTAAAAAACATGACAAGGGACATGTTCTGCCTTATGCAATGTTAGCAGGACAGGGATTAGAGCATTTCTCCTGTGGACACTGCAAGAGGATACTTCAGTCTTTTGTGATGGGGATAAATACATTCTCTGGTAAAATACACTTGTGAATTATCCAAGCAAGGAACACTGTTACGGTAAGGAGAATTTTCCCCTGTGGTTTTGAGAACTAAAGTCTCAACAAGGAGCTTCAAAAATGGAACTAAGCAAGAATATCAAGGTAAAAAACGGATTGGAGGTATAACAGCCATTTCAGTTGAGAAGCTGTGGAAGAAGTTGGGTCGGGGGAAAAAATACATTGGAGATAAGCTTTGTTTCTTTGCCTCGCTACAATGTGCTAGGTTTATAAATGCTGATAGGAGAATTCCCATATGTAATGCTGAATTAAGTTTCACAGACAGGACCTTGATGAAAAGAGAATTTATTTTTGAGTCTTGAGTTAAGCCCTGCAGTAAAAAGCTGTAAAATCATCAACTTCAGCAACAGATGCATGGTAGATAGTGAATATTTGGGTTTTATGTTACATTTTTATCATGTTTATCTAAATTAGTTGAAGCAGTTAGAAAGTAAATATAACAAGATCAAATTCTCTCTCAAATGGAGTTCAATAGCGATTCATCAAATCAGAATTTAATATGGAAAATATTTTTTTTACAGGCAGTGGAAGATAGTATACTATTTACTATTTGGGAAACATCAATTAACTAGCTTTTTAAGAAAGCTTTGCTAAGAACGTAAATACCTTTCTAAGGAGACTACTTGTTTTCTGGTTATTTAAAAAAGAGAAAAAAAAAAAAAGCTTGATGTCATGTTGTAGCTCTGTGGGGTCCTGCTATTTCTGTAATTACTCCTATACTGGGACCAGCTACATACTGAGCAGCTATGAGGGCAGTGAGAGAACTCTAGCAGGAGGATTGATGTAGTAGACCAGAACTTTTTTTGCCCTAAACTTGTCTGGGACTTCTGTAGCTACTGCTTCTACTTTATAGGTTGACTGCAGTTCCACTTTCTAGGCAGAACACCTGGCACATCCAGAGTTTTCTCTGTTTGGACTGCTGGTATGAGATTCTGCAACTGCTTCCCAGCGATAAAATCCTTTTCTGCTTTCATCTTGGTTTCATAAATGCTATAAGGAAAATTGAAAACATGTGGCAGATAATCTGTAACAGCCAAATTCTCTTCATTGCTATAGTTTGAGTAATTTATGAAAATAATAAAAGTTACAGATATCTCCTGGTTACAGGTCATCAGGTCTGTGATAACTGAGAGGTACGCAGCTCCCTGAAAAATTTACACCACTCAGATTCAGGAAAGCATCAGTTTGGAGAATTGAATGTTTTCTTAAAAGGCTGATATTTATGGATCCTTCCTAAAACAGGTGAAACCAAGAACTGTAATTAATTGCGTGAGACTGGTTTAGGAAAGAGGTGTGAGACTTGAAATCATTAACAAATGCTGCATTGCAATCTACTGAATACAGGGCAGCATCCTTCAGAGGTAGCCAGTTATCAGTAGTTCTTATTCCACACAAAACACTTTAAATATGTTTCTCAAAGTTAAAAATTATTATTGGTTCTGAGGGAATGATACAGAACCTGCACTGCATCGATAATTGAAAATTACCATTTCAATAAAACAAAAAAATCAAACAAAAATACCCTCAGCTCATTTATGCTTAGTTATCTTTTGGGAATGCAAAGTAAGTATAAGGTGGGGTGGGTTTTTTTCAACTTCTGTTCAGAAGAAATTGCCACAGTATTAGCTGCCATATGTGTCCTAGCTTATATAAGAAATAGTGTGACCAGCAGAAGCAGGGAGGTGATTGG
>VZTM01016534.1:13235-29866 GCA_013400555.1 Jacana jacana
CAGCAGGGTAGGGTTAGGCCGAATAATAGGAAAGAATTTCTTCACGGAAAGAGTGGTCAGTCACTGGAATGGGCTGCCCAGGGAGGTGGTGGAGTCACCATCCCTGACTGTGTTTAAGATTCAATTACATGTGGTGTTGAGGGATATGGTGTAGGGGAGAACTTTGTAGAGTAGGGCTGATGGTTGGACTCGATGATCCCAAGGGTCTCTTCCAAACTAAATTATTCTATGACTGTCTTGCTATTTTTTAGCACATCTTGCTATCTGGGTCCTTTGCCTTCCTCTGGATTGATCTATTCATTTGGTCTACACAAAACAAGAAGTTGATTTTACGTGGCCTTTCCAGTAAGACCATTTGAAAAAACGATTCCACAGTAGTTATATTTTTCACAGAGGAATATAAGTAAGGATATTAATCTTACTGTTCACTAAGCATGCAAGTGGAATTATGAATTTATCTTTGCTTGTCATATTTATTTTCTTAATATGTCATTTAACATTTATATAGCCAAAAATATTTTGTTATGTTGATTTTGTTTTGTTATAAATGAGTGCATAACACTGATGTTGTAAGTAAATGTAAATTGCATTGACATATGTTCTCTGTGTTTTTTTGCTAAACCATAAAATAATTAACAAATGCAAATCCCCTGCTTATTTTTACTAGGATAAGAAAAAGATTTAAAGCAGAGCTGGCCATTTGAGAATGTGTAGGCCATATACAAATCATTGTTCAAATGTTAATGATTATTTGAAAAGAAAGCAAGCTTTCTAAGATAAAGGCTTACTTTTAAGAACATGCCACAAGTAGAAATAATAGTACAAACAAATAAAAACTACTGATGTAATCCATGAAACTATACTAATATATTTATATATACATATATATATACACTTTTTGAAAATTGCCTTGCTAGATATGAATCAAGCAGGTAATTAAATGGACTGCAGTTATGTGAAGATTTAAATTTATGCTTACACTTATGTTTGCCAGTGATTCCACTGCAGTCTAGGATGTACAAAAAATATATAGTCCAATTCACGTGTATATCCCTGCAAGATAGTGGCTTGAGGAATCAACTTTGTGAGGAATTTAAAGTAACACAGTGTAAAAACAAAAGTCTTCTAATTACTTTTCGAATTATGTAATGCATCTGTGAACATTAAAACTGTTTAAAATTTAGAAGGTGTGATACATTGTATTTTGTGTGGCCTAGAGTGTAGAGTACCATCATGCAGGATGGATAGACTTAGAATCATGGAATAGTTTAGGCTGGAGGGGTTCAGCCTCCCCTGCAGTGAGCAGGGATGTGTTCTTTAGAAAAATCTAACAGAATGCTTAAAATTTTAGAAGGCATTCAGGTAAATCAGGTGTTTTCTTTATTTTATTCTTTTATATTGAAGCAATAGGAATATAAGCTAGCTAATCAGAAATTGATTGTGTATTTCTTTAAAGGTCCATGTCACAAAGTCTACTTATAATGCTTAGTGCAGACCATTTCATACATACCTCTGTGTCCCAATCTATTAGATTAAAATACCTGGGTGTAAGATAAAAAGCCTTATATGATTTATCCATTCTATGCCATGGTTTGAGGATTAACCAAGTATCTATCCAAGACTGCTCACATATTTATCTCAGAATATTTGAACATAAGTGGAGTAACAGCATCACCACCACCATCAGTTTCATTAAGAGAAGGCAGCTGGTACTCACCAGAGAACCAATGACTGGCAGCAAGAGGTGTATTAAATCTATTCTCTTGCAGTGAAAGTCAAAGGAAGGATACAAGATCCTTCCAATATATGGGGACATAAAATGCTACTTGAGCAGAAGAATCTCTTTTTATCGATTGGCCTCTCCTGTAGAGGTTACAGTGTATGATGGTCTAAATGGGTCTACTAATTTCCTGTATTATCTTTGGGAATGTGTTAGTTGAAAATGTTCAGTGTGTACAGATATGTTGCTCACAGAGGTAGTCTTCTAAATCTTAAGGGCAATTCTCCTTAACCTGTAAGCATCAAATGCAGAAGTGGTATCTGCCTGTGGCAGATTGGCTACTAAAACGGCAGCCTCAAGACCATTCCTTCTTTGTTTAGTGTCTCTTGCAGCAGTGAGATTACTTCCATTAGTTGATCTCAGAATAAGGGCAAACTTTCCTACAGTACTTTACCTCCTGCTCTTGCCCTGTTCTCTTAATATATGGCCTTCACATGAAGCATTCTTAGAATCTGCCCCAAGGATTGAACTTAAAGGGTGGGTGTCAGGAGGAAGGGGCCAGTCTTTTCTCAGTGTTGCTGAGTGACAGGACAAGAGGTAATGGGCATGAACTTAAGCGTAAAAAGTTCCATCTCAACATAGGAGGAACTTCTTCATTTTGAAGGTGCCAGAGTACTGGAACAGGCTGCCCAGAGAGGTGGTGGAGTCTCCATCTCTGGAGACATTCAAAACCCTCCTGGACATGTTCAGCCTGCTCTAGGTGAACCTGCTTTGGCAGGGTGGTTGGACTAGATGATCTCCAGAGGTCCCTTTCAAGCCCCACAGAATGAAATTCCTATTATTCCCCAGCAACGGTCCAAATACATTTTTATTCAACTCTTTCCAAACAATTTCCGAGTATGTAACCTGAAGTTGAGTCATTGTCTTCATGTTTCGCAGTCACTTGGCCACTCAATGAGCTGCAGGCAGGGTATTCCTATGTGCTGCTGGATGATAATATCACAAATACAACACTCAGTTTCTGTCTTTCCTGACTTCCCCATTTTCAGCTAACAATATATACAGGGATCCTGTCATGGAAATTAGTATGTCTGGAGGCAACTTCTTTTCTGTCCTCAAGTGTCAAGGTACCAACCCCTCCTTGATGTAGTCTTAAAAATTTAAGGAGAATACAAAGATCCAAAAATATTGCTTCTCTTCCAGTGCCACTTTGTGGAGAAAATATATATTGGCCAGTTTTTTCTTCTTGAACTATTTCAATAGTCTAAAAAAACACAATCCTTTTGTTTTTTTTGCTCTGTCCCATGGCAGCCAGTAGAGATTTTTAGGGGAATTTGGGAACATACTTGTATATATTGTGACTTGCACCCACATGTTATTGCATTATATGTGTGTTTTTGAAATGCAGCTTCATTTTCTTCTTTTGGGGCTATTAAATATAAGGCAGACAAAGAGTATTAAATTTTATAAGAGAACAACTACCTATTGATAGTAAATCAATATGTCCTTGACTTAAGAAAAAGCTTAAATCCAAACACATCAAGCACTATTAATTAGGAAAGAAAAGTACATTAAGTATCTACTAGAGTTTGTTTGAGACTATAAAAATCAAATGGTCTGGTATTGATGTGTTTGCAAAGCCCAGAATAAAATTTTAGGGATCCTATGAGGCAGGTAAAAGTGGTTAATTATAAAGTCTAACAACCACAATTAAAGAAAAAGAGCCCCAAATATATGTGCACATTCTGAAAATCTGAAGGGCTTGGCACTATTCATATGTTACTGGTTATCCTTTAAAGCCTCTTCCCATCAGTATTCAGGGAAACATCATGGATACTTCTTCAGAAAATGCTACACACAGTACAAATATCTGAAAGTCATGGATAAACTGGGTATGCAGGCAATCATACTGTGAATAAAAGGGTCCATTCTGTTTTGTACAGTAGCTAACCAGGACAATGCACTTTTATGCTGAGTTTGGTGCTTATCTGCTCTAGCGGATTAAAAAAAAACCAAACATAACAGTGTAGGTCAAAGACTGTCAAATACCTTTATCTTAGGAAATGGACAATGAGTTTCTGGAAGTCCACAGAGTCGTGAAATCATAGGCTGATTTGGGTTGGAAGGGACCTTAAAGATCATGAAGTTCTAACCCCCCTGCCATGGGCAGGGACACCTCCCTCTAGAGCAGGTTGCTCAAAGCCCCATCCAGCCTGGCCTTGAACACTTCCACGGATGAGTGTCCACAGCTTCTCTGGGCAACCTGTTCCAGTGATTCAATACCCTCACAGTAAAGCACTTCTTCCTAATACCTAATCTAAATCTTCCCTCTTTCAGTTTAAAACTGTCACCCCTCATCCTGTTGCTCCACTCTCTGATAAGAAGTCCCTGCTCATTTCTCCTGTAGGGCTCTTTTAAGTACTGGAAGGCTGCTATAATGTCTTCCCAGGGCCTTCTCCAGGCTGAACAACCCCAATTTTCTCAGTCTCTCCTCATAAGAGGGCAGCTCCAGCACTCTGATCATCTTTGTGACCCTCTTCTGGACTTTCTCCAACAGGCCCAAGTTGTTTCCTGCTGGGGGGCTCGATCTGTGGCTTGGGTTTATGTTTGGTACTGCAACCATCCACTAACAGCTCATGGACTGGGTGTTTTGACTGCACAGGTAAAAATGCAACAGCCTGCTTAGGTGGTGCTTTTTAGACAGTAAACAAGATGATCATATGAAGTCGGATGCAGCTGTTCTCACTTTAGCAGATGCAAATCCAACTAACTGTGCGGAAGATGTAGAGTAAAATGTTTTGGCTATGTAATGGGGAAATTGACTTTAACCATAACTTCTGTTACATTGACTAGTTATTCTGAAGCTGTTATGAATCAGTTCACTAAAGGAGAAACTTAGGCATTTGTTGATAACGTTTATTACTAAAGTCAAACTATTTGTCTTCTGTTTTCCTCAATGAGAGCAGCTGAGTAGAGCCTGTTTCATTTTGTTGCCCATTTCTGTACTTGGCAATTCTTTTTTTTATCCAAAATAGCCCATCAGAATGGAATACTCAATTATAATAAACATTAATCCAGATAGCACTCCAGACAGAATGCTAGGCATGCTATTTTTTATTATTTAAACTAAGTCAGCTATTAATTTTCCAAGCATGTTATAACTTTGCTTAATAGGGTAGGGTGTCAGATTCTTAAAGGGTGCCAAAATTATCAATGTATACCTGTCAGTTTTAAGTCAACAGCTTTATTAATGTTACTTTGCTTGCTGTGGTTACCCACAGCTCAGCCTTGTGGTTAACCCTTCAAAATACTAGATAATTACACCATTCCCATACCTAATTTATGCATTTCAATCAAACAAGAAATAGCTTATGGTCTATTCCCTGGTTGATTATAGATTCTTCTATACTAAGAGGGCTACACTTATAATTTATTTGTGTATACCAGATGGCAAGTTCCTAATTAAATACACTTCTCATGTGCCTAATTTTTCTGCTTGCATTTTGCAAATCTAAAATCTCAGTAGGGCAAACAGATTGTTGAGGTATATTATTAACATTAATAATTGTTATTTTTACAGTCTTTGTAGTGAATCGTTGCTCAAAAAGGATCTGATGAAGCAAGGATTGTGACTTAATCTTTGGTACTAAAGCTCTGCCCCTATACAAGTTCAAAACTTCAAAATCAGATTCTTAAAGATAATTTGCTGTATACTTCTACTTTTGCTCTTCAAAGGCTGTTTGAGTTTCTTCCACAGAAGGTTGGAGCACAAATTGCTATTTTATTATGTTGGTTGGTGAGAAAAATCATTTGTTCTTTTTCTGCTTCCCTTGCATTGGCTTTCTTAAACATCACAAGGGGTGAAAACTCCATGTGATCTCTGCTAAGCGCAGGGCTTCCGTTGTCAGCCTGATGAGGGCAATCATCTTGATCCAGAAAAGGGTCTCTGGATTAAGTACATTGGCCTGGCATTCTTAAATGTGGTTCACTACAGAGTCTCCATGGAGCCATCTCAGGATATCATCAATTAAATTATATTCTTAAATATAGCTGCATTTTGCTAACCGAGGGTTGCCCAGGTCTTTAAGGTGAGAAATTCTTTCTGTGAACTGTTTTGCTGGGTTGACTCTGTTACCTGTATGGTACAGGTCTAAATTGACCATAGCAGTTTAGAAGTGAGGGACTCGGACTCATTTCCAGAGTGAAAAATGGAAATACCACAAAATACTGTATACTTCAATTTCCAAAATATTAGCTAATGTATATACGTTTTAAGCTACTTTACTTTATAGCACTAAAAATGCTTTTTATTGTGCCTTTTCTAACCCTCCCTCTCATTTTTGGTACTTTAAAATGCTAAGGCTTTTTTCCCTGACATTCTTTTAGTGAATCATTGGGTGTAGTGTGATTTTGAGTGCAAAATTAAGATTAATCTATTTCAGAACAGTTTTTCAATAACAACTTGTAAAATGGAAAATCTTTAATCATTTAGTGTTTTATAGCATAGTTTTAAAGGAGAAGTAAAATGCTTTGGGAACATGGCTTGTTCTGGGCTACCCAAAAATCCCACAGAAGATAATCAGTATTGGATAAAAGTTTTTCCTCCACTGTCCACAACAAATTACTTCATTCAGTACCAGTGGAAATATGTCTTATTTAAGAGAACATGTAATTTGGTTATAATGTGGGATATACTGTGCAAACTGTTGAAGTGTGTCCTTTTGTCCATTGGGTAATTCATCCTATTGCATACATTGCCAATGTAAACATAGGTGGGTATGGCAGATTGCCTAACAGGGGAGCAGTCCAGGATATAAATGGCCTTCTGGGCTGTGAGTGTGCACTGTTGCCTCATGTCTGGCTTTTCACCCACCAGTACCCCCAAGTCCTTTTCTGCAGGGCTGCTCTCTGTCACATCATCCCCCAGCCTGTATTGATAATGAAGATCTTGCACATGGCCTTGTTGAACTTTATGAGGTTTGCATGGGCCCACCTCTCTAGTTTATCCAGGTCACACTGGCTGGCATCCTGTCTCTCTGGTGTGTCGACCATTCAGCTTGTTCTCAACAAAATGGTCTATGCAGGTGACCCTTGGAGCCTTGTATATTCGGGGGCCCTGTGTTTGTGTTCCAAAAGGTTTCTAATGGAGTATTGGCTAGCTTGTTTAAGTAACTGTTTAAAACAATTACATTTTTATGGCTTTAATATGTGCAACAGTAACTTTCAAATGTTTCGCTCTATTTATATGTGAAAGATTCAGTCCTCGTTTAGCTCACTGTTTTGCTCAGCTTTAGAAGGTGACATCCCTTTCTAGATATTCACCCTATTCTTAGGAAGGGGCAAGGTCTCAGTCCATCAATAAATGGCCTGCTGTGCTATCCCTTACAAATTTAAAAAGTAAATCAAACCTAGCCAGCTCTAAATGCTTTGGAGGGAAACACTAACACAATTGTTTCCAACAGTTCTTGTGTCGTATCCTATCAGAGCCTTCACCAGCAGTGGGATGCCAGGAGAACTGGATAAAATCTTATTTTGAAAAAGTGATTTTTCTGTTGCATCATTATTCAATCTCACAAGTGGCTAACATGCACAAGAGAAAGAATCAAGAAGACTTGGATATTTCCCCTCGGTTCTCAGAAGCCCAGAGATGTCTAGTAACTAATTAGTTTTTATATTTTCTGACTCTTAATAAGACACTTTAATAATAAGACACCCCTCACTTTAATTGTTTGAGAATGTGGTTGGTTTTGTTTTTTTTGTGTTCCATGATTCTAACAGGGAAATATTTGTAAGCGATACTTTTTTTTTTTTTTTCCCCTTTTTTGCATCTGTTTATAGGTATATATCTTCCTGTCAATTTTACTTTCTTTCTGAAGTGTGTGCCATTTTTCATTATTGTAAACTGCTTTTGCTGTACTGCTTGACCTTTCTGAAACTTTATGGAGGTATCTGTTAACATTTCATATGGCAAAACTTCTGTTTCATCTGGAGTTATATATCTGTACGGCCTAATTTTACCTATGTTTACTTTTTGCCACATAATTACAGTTGCTCAGCAGCAGAGGACTTCTTAGTTAACTTTGTTGATATTTACTATCTCTTGCAATGCAATTTTGGGGATACAAGATGCTTGGGGCATTTTGTTATTTTTCTGAAGAAGGAGTGTGACTGACTGACTAATCTTAGGCCACAAGAAGAAAGATACAGCAAATGAAGTGAGAGTGTGATTCTGGTACTGGCCAGATACTCTTTTGACTGCTCAGATGATCTAAGAATCTATTTCCTGACTACAGTATATAAGTCTCTATGGCTACATACTGCCTTATGATGAACAGAGAGAATCCAACATGGAGAACTGAATTTGTAGTTTAATAATTGTTCATCTCTTCTCCCTGGTATGCAGTGACAGGACATGTGGAATGGTGCAGACCAATGCCAGAGGAGGTTCAGAACAGATATTAGGAAGCGGTTCCTTTACCAAGAGGGTGGTCAAACACTGTAACAGGCTTCCTAGAGAGGTGGTTAATGCCCCAAGCCTGTCAGTGTGTTAAGATGCATCTGGACAATGCCCTGAAGAACATGCTTTAACTTTTGATCAGTCCTGAATTAGTCAGGCAGTTGACCTAGATGATCATTGTAGGTCCCTTCCAATTGAAATAGTCTAATCTAAAATAAAGAAAATTTCTTATTAACTGTAAAAATCTTGTGTGGTACTTTATTACTAAGATAAACTCTGTTTTTCACAGAGGTTGGAATATTCTTCTTTTGCTGTAAATGCCCTTTGTTTAGCAAATCCTTATCACCCTCTTTAAACATATCATGCACTTGCAAAGGATCTAGTAAGTTAGAGAATTTGATATAGATAGGACCAAATGGCTTCTTTGTCTTTTTTAGTTAGATGAATAAGTTAAACTGATACATGATAGCCATTGTCTTCTTCGCCATTGTGGTGTTTTGTACTTGGGGGATAACCAGATGTTCTTGAAATCTTGTAGGTATACACAGAAATTTGTCAAAATTCTAAATTTTTGCTCTAAAAAAAAAGTTACATATTTTAATGACAAAATATTCAAAGCACAATTTTTTATGTGTCTTTTTGTCAAGTCATAAGTGTGCAAGTACTTCTAGTTAGTCAACTGCTGGTATTAGTGGACACTGACAATGTGGAAGATGAAGATGTTTGCTTAGTTACTTTTCTTGAATAAGAACTTGGCTAAGTTGTCAGTCAATGGACGTTCAAAATCTAATTGAAATGGAGGTTGGCAGCTTTTGGTGAGGAGTCTTGAACTATGAAGATTAAGAGAGAAACATTTTTGTACAAATGCAATGAAAACCCATAATTGAAGTAATTGTTCATTATACTAATGCATTCTAATGCTAGATGGAATTTTAACATTGCAACAGAAATGTTTCTATTATTTTTCACATAGAATTTAGAGGAATATTTATCTCTCATTTACTGTAAATTGTGCTGTCATGAACATTTGCAGGCAAACAGGTGGTGCATGTCCAGAGTTTCATTTGAATGCAACAATTTTAAGATCAGAGGATTTTGGTCCATCACTTGTAAGAAGTTGTCAACTAAAATAGTCAGGAGGGCAATTGTGTAGTATATCTTGTTCGTTCCTGTACTCATGAACATTTTTCTTTTCCCTTTCCATTCTTTGCATTTAAATAGGAAGACATCTGCCTTCAGATGATACAGAACTCACTAACGGTTGCTCTTGCTTCAGTCTTGCTTCATGAGAACTTCAGAAGATACTAACTGAGGTATGTATTCGTTCTTTTCATTTTTAGAATTTCTACTTTGTAGATATAAGATAGGTACAAGAGCAGACAAAAGACATAATGAATCTAGGCCAAGAAGATTAATTGTATGTGGAAAATAACATAAAAGATCTGTCCATAGAGAGAGCTACTGGGTGGTACAAACTAATCTGTCTCTATAGCTGGGCGCTATGTTAATCAATCTTTTTCTTTATAAATAGATAAATAATTGCAAGTATGCCAAAAGGAGACATTAAAATGCAGTTAAAATGTTGCTTTTTGTGGATCTTATATCCAGTTTTATCTGACCCTCAGCTCTTCTCCAAAAGCGGACAAAAGATTTTGCAAGAAATCCCTATACTTGAATACCTAACCATTTAAATAATAACTGCATAATGAGCCCTTCCAAACTACCTGGCATTCGTAGGTTTCTTCCTCTAATACTTACAGGGAATTTCATTTCAAGAAGAGCTTTGATATTAACACAATATACAAATGCTTTCATCCCAGCTTATCTTTCATAAATCCACGAGATTAAATAAAACAGCTGTTTTAATGATATTGATAAATATTTTATTACGAAAAATATTTGCCACTTTTGTCAGATACCAGTGCATTAATTCCTTTTATATAGAAAAAAACTTCTCTGTTTGTATATATAAACAGAGTCTGATAAAGGATTAATGGCCAGTGAATTCATAAAGGGAAAAAGTATCTTGTAAGCCAGTT
Organism: Jacana jacana; assembly: GCA_013400555.1. Classification (NCBI taxonomy): domain Eukaryota; kingdom Metazoa; phylum Chordata; class Aves; order Charadriiformes; family Jacanidae; genus Jacana; species Jacana jacana. Next base: position 23,452 of record VZTM01016534.1, read on the forward strand.
GGATTTGTGTCAGACCTAAATTTATGATCTGCAGCTGTTAAACGTCTGATGGGAGCTTCATCTTCTAAGGCATGATAACAGTGTGAGTGCATAGCTAGAATAAAGGAAACATCGTGCTTTGGGAAATGAAACTGTCCAAACATATGGATGATGATTGCAATGCTTCACAAAGCACAGAACCTTTCTTCTGTAAATCTTACAAATGTATATTTTAATGCTTTTTAAATTGCAGACAGCTACCAGCACAGATTCTTAAACACTGTAGGTTGAACAGAAATTATTTTGGTCAGTGTTTGTATAGTCAGTCAAATGTAATACACACCAGGCTAGAATTCTTCTTTCTGCATTTGAGAACTCAAAGCTTAAATGTCACATTATGGGAGTTCTCTCATAATTCGTATAATATCATCTTAAAATATGTAATAGATGCAACTTTCTTTTTAGTAGCTTTTGATATGTATATGCATTTTCCTTATATACCAAGAATGGCTTAATTTTTTTCAGAGGCTTGGTAATCACTAGTGTAGTTATTGTATAAATTTCATATGTACTATTAGAGGTATATTACAATAAATGTAATTTCTTTTTTTAAAGAGACTTTATATACCAGCCAGTTAGACTGTAGTTAGAATGATGTTAGCATTAAAATAAAAAAATTTCAGACAAGTTACTATTAAAATTAAATTGGATGTTACATATGGATTCAGAAGAAAAAGCAGAAGTCTACTGTGTTTCTGATTTTGCGCTGAGTGCGTTAGCAGCTGACTGTTGGTTTTAGGTGCAGGTTCTATGAAGTGCTGTATATTCTCAGATTTTAATAAAGCAGTTGGCATTATGTGATGGGTTGGGCCATTTTAGTATGCATTAAGGATTGGTCATGTCTTACACTGGGGCAGTTCGTTTCTGGAGTCAGTACACAACTATTTTAGCAGTAGAAATAGCCTCTTATGTCACAGATTATAATTAGCTGTGTCTGTATGCCAAAGCAACAGGGTGGAATGCAAAACACAGCCAAACATGTGAACGAATTTTCTTCCAGTGATATTTGGCCAGGCTTAAAATATCTTCCACTCCAGATTTGAAAGTAGTGGAAAAGTTAGACCATTCTCTCTTGGGAAGAGACTGAGTGTAGTTTATTAAGAAGTTATTTAGAAGTTATTAAGAAGTTTATTAAGAGTCTAGTTAATTTCAGATCTCTAAGGTAAGTAGGAATTTTTTTAATTTATTTTTCTATCTGTATCGAAATATTAGCATATTAATAATTGCATTGTTTTTTGTTTGCTGCGTGGATGTATTGAGCTTCTCCCCTATCTGATTTTCTGTGCAACGGTTCAGGCTGATTCTGTACTCATTCAACGATCATGTTAATGCTTATGTGATTTATTTTAGGACCTAAGTTTAAGTGTTCATTTTTATTGACAAATATTATTGCAGATTCTGGTAGTTTAATTATTCTTGATTTAGTTTGCAGTATTAAGCTGCATAGTTTAAACTTGTGCTTGTGTGATATAAAGAAGCTAACTTTTAGTACTTCTTAAATCTTTAAATATCATGCTATTGTTATTATATAAATACCTGATTTGCAGTAGTAGACCTCTGATAATTATAGTTCTACATTTTTTCTACAGTTTATCTATCACACACTCAAAGTTAAATTTAGTAAAAAATGGATCCATGTCTCTGCCAAACACTTCTTTTTGACTTGACAGTGTGATAATAAACTTCTGTCTGAGGAACTGTTACAAAATCAGTTCTTACTTCTGTGAAGTATACTTGAATTAATATGGAGCATCCAACTGTGTATATGCAAGTTTGCAGTCCCCTTAAATTCAAATACATTTTCTCTTGGATAATTTCACTGACTGAAAGAAAATTACTAACTAGGTATTGGTGGGTTACTGATTCATTATCAAATGATTAAACGGATGATACTCAGTGTCTCACCACCAACAGTTGCTCGCACTGCATATTGTGGGATGCAGAGGGATTTGAACAGTCTGGAGAGGTGGGCCCAGGTGAACTCCATGAGGCTCAACAAGAGCAAGTGCAGGGTTCTGCCACTTGGGCCTCACTCTCAGTACAGACTAGGGGATGAGGTGTTAGAAAGCATCCCTGAGGAAAGGGACTTGGGGGTGCTGATGGATGAGAAGCTGGACGTAAGCAGGAAGTGTGCACTTGCAGCCCAGAAGGCCAATCACATCCTGGGCTGCATCAAAAGCTGCATTGCCAGCAGATCCAGGGAGATGATTCTGCCACTTTGCTTTGCTCTGGTGAGACCTCACCTGGAGTACTGTGTGCAGGTCTGGAGCCCTCAAGACAGGAAGGACATGGATCTGATAGAATGGGTCCAGAGGAGGGCCACAAAAATGATCAGGGGGTTTGAGCTCCTTTGCTACAAGGACAGGCTGAGGGAGCTGGGGTTGTTCAGCCTGGAGAAGAAGAGGCTCCGGGGAGACTTCAGAGCAGCCTTCCAGTACCTGAAGGGGGCCTACAGGAAGGCTGGGGAGGGTCTTTTTACAAAGGCCCGCAGTGACAGATGAGGGGCAATGGCTTCAAGCTGGAGAAGAGCAGATTTAGATTGGATATTAGGAATAGGTTCTTTACTCTGAGGGTGGTGGAACACTGGCACAGGTTGCCTAGGGAGGTGGCTTGAGGCCCCTTCCCTGGAGCTATTCAAGGTGAGGCTGGATGAGGTTGTGGATAACCTAGTCTAGTTGGGGGTGTCCTTGCTGACTGCAGGGAGGTCAGACTAGATGACCCTAGAGGTCCCTTCTGGCCTGGACCATTCTATGATTCTATGATTGTATCACGCATTAGAATGAGCACATAAGTTCCTAAAGCAGGATGTTGCCAAAGAATAGGAATGTGATTTGACTGCATCAACACCAGTCAAATAGACACCTTTTACAGAGGTATGCATGGTTTCACGATATCTATCTTAAATGGCATCTTACTTGAGGAGGAGATGAATCGTCCTAGAAGTATGATTCTCTCCATTGGCTGTGGAGAGGGCCTAGGTAAGTACGGCTGGTGTTACTTGTCTTTGGTGAGATGAAGTCTGGCCTTCATAGCCACATCCAAATCAGTAATCCATGTAAGTGAACAGTAGGAAGATTGTGCCAGAGTTCAGAAAGTTTGCAATCTGTTACGAGATTGGAAGTTTTGGTTGTGATGCATAATCACAACTGATGCCACTTTCACTGAGATGAATGTCCCTTTATCTTCTAAACAAACGTGATATTCCCATATTAGATATAGACCTTCATTTCAATACCTAATGAAGAACGAATGGTTCTAGAATACCACCAAAGGGTAAGAATGACTGTGTGGAGTTAAATTAAAAATAAAAAGATCAAATTAAGACCAACATTAGAGGGAACCATTTAAAAATTTCTTTTCTAAAGCTTTACAATCTGCTAATAATGTGCAGCTTCTTCCTGGTTGAAAACTTGGTGGTTAAAAGCAGGTTATATTTTAGTGCTTGTTCATAATCATAAGGCTTTAGTAACACTATGAAGATAAAACATTCATCCTTACTGCAGTCAGTTCGTAATTGTGCCGATGTGTGACTATACTTACCGATGAGAATACTCATGGGAGAACGTATGTTTTAACCTAAGGGAAAAGAGTTTTGGAGGAATAGTTGAAAGAAATAAATTGATCTAGTGTATCATACAAAGCCAAGCCTCTGTCAAAAGGCACAGGAAAGTTGCGTGTATGAAGATCCTCGTGCTTGAACAGCCGTATGAGATTCATTCTGTCCTGTGAAAAGTAATGCCTTTTACATGAGATCCATATCCCAGGTCCCGACCTCTTACAGTTTTTAATTATTTTCATGACTTGGAACTCAGCAACCTGGATTTCCTGTGGAGTTATTTTCCAAAATTGATTGTCTTAGATGATTAGCAAGCAGTGGCTGGAGGTTTTCTGTAGCAGAGACGTTTGTACTGTCTTTCTCTCATTCAGATTTTCTGTTATCTGCTAAGGTCCTGTTGCCCATTGCAGTCTCTCAGTGGAGACATAAATGGAGTTTCTTCACTCTTCTGTCTCATTTTCAGAAAGTTTGTAGGAATCTATTATTTCTGAGACATTTACTTGTCTGTTGAATTTGGTTAAATTTGGGCAAGAAGCTAAAAATATATTGTAGGAAGGAGAGAAACGAGTGGGAGACATAATTTAGACAGAGATATTGAGGTGGTTGCTTTCATATTTATTAAACCAGGCTAAAAGCATCATGGCAGTTTGGATAACAGGTTAATTTAATATCCTGGTCAAATTTTCAGCTTGGGTAACGATATTCTCGTTATTTAATTAATCTCTAACTTTGGCTACCTGGGCCAGTCTTCTCATTAAGCCTTTTTGTATATCTGGCAAAAGCTGATAAACAGCTGCTGCATTTCATGCTGGTTATCTTTCTGTGGTAGATGAAGTACTACTTCTGTGTAAAAATGTGAAGAGGACTATAAGACAAAGTACATCAGTATTTTTTAGAATGGAGTATGGTATGTGCTTAGGGTTCGATATTGCTGGTATTATCCATAAAACATACGGTTTTCACTAAGACATATTGATTTGTGTGTGTGAGTACGTATATCCTGAAGGTTGTCTGTAAGAATCATATCTCTGTGTGTTTTCAATAATGGAATGTAGAGGTGGAATTCCACATTCCCGTAATAGTATAGTGATAAGCTTTATCACTATAAACTTCGTATTACACCCCAAGACTTCTAGCATGCATTCTGTTTCCATAAAAAGATGGTCATATTTGATGGCTAAAGAGGTGAAAATATACACAGAGGGCACCCAGAACTAAGTTTTATGTACTATGGATGGATGTAGTATAGAGTTTTAGGCAGATGGAGCTAAGCTGTCTGTAGGATAGGCAGCAAGACTGGGATAGGAGATGGTAGTCCTATGCTGCCCATGCTACTTTTCAGGCTATTCTAGTTTCAAATAGCCCTGATGAAGAGCCTATATGCCAAAAAACTTGTCTACTTTTTCAGTCCTACTGTTTGATATAATAAAAGATACTTGCTTTACCCACAAAACTTTTCTTCCTTGTAACGTTCTACTTTTGGTTCTGTTGTGTTATGGTAGGTATTTTCCATTTTAATGAAAAAACTGAAGAAGGCTTCTGGAAACTGTTATCTTGCTTAAACACAAAACTGCATTATCAAACAGTGTATTTCATTGTGTGTGATTTCGTGAGTCATCCAATAGTTATGTTCCATGCATGTGTGAAGATAATGCTTTCAAACAGAAATGCAGTTCTTATACTCATGAAGTTGTATAAGATTTTATTAATGTCTGATCATAACAGAGAACAGTTTGTAAGCTATATTCAATAAAACCACTCTTTGTATTTTTCTGAATACCCCACATTCTTTTTGGATTGTATATTTCATTGAAATTGTGTTAGTAACAATTTACATGATCTGTGAAAAGTACTTGTTTTTTACATTTAGATTCATGTAATTTATTAATTTTACTTTTAGTTAAACATCTATCGAGCTAATAGTGTTGTGATTTACATTTTACCTCAGTAAATCAAATATAAATCGAAAGTAAAGAATTTTAATAATAACTGTTTATTTCCATTTCAGATTAAATAATTTCTGTGAAAAAATCTGCTTTGAGATACAAGGAGTATAGATGATATGTTGAATGAGAGATTTTGCTCTTATTTTTGAGTGTATGCATACTTAACATGTATTGTTTATGCTTCATTTTTTTTTTAAAGCTAATTGAAAGATCAGGTATATCTTTCCCACAGATTTTAATCCAAGAAGTGGCATGCCAATCAAAAGCAGTATTTATACATTTTGCTATGTTCTTCATCTTCTGCGTTTCTTGCATTGCGTTATTGCTGTGTCATGGTTGCTGAAGAAACAGAGCCCATTGCTGCCTAAACAGTCAAAGTCAACATCACCAAAAAAGGCATCTGTAGTTCATGCCTTTTGGTGATTTCCTTATGTGTCCAACACACATTTAAATTAATGTGGTTTTCTCCTACTTAAGTAAAAATGAGTGACAGAGCTGTTAAGACCAGGACTGCAACACAACAGAAGCACATCAGTTTGTGTCCATTGACATTTAAAATCCATAAGAAAAGGACAAAGATTTAATATATATAATGAGACACTGTATACATAAGAAAGCATTTTGCTTCCCTTGCTACTGTAAAGTGAATTTTGAATTTTTACTTTAGTTTTATGTGACTTTTCAGAAAAGGTACAATTGTGACTTTCTGGATGCAAAATCAAATTGTTCTTTCACCTTTTGTAAAACACATCAGTGATCAATCACTTGAATTAGGGAGGGAAGACAGGAGGATTAATTTTCATTTCTACCCACTGCATCTAGTTCCCTTGTTTTTGTGGTGTATTTTCACTTCACTATTAAAAAAAAAAAAAAA
>VZTM01016535.1:10025-20819 GCA_013400555.1 Jacana jacana
TGCTCATTCACTCTTCATTTTTTGTACTGATTATGCCAATTAGAGCAGCCCTTTCTGCAATGAGGGCATCTGCCTCCTAGAAATCTTACCCGTCTGTTTATATGCTTGCAGGTACTGACAGCTGTAGAACGAATTTGATATAGATCATTTAACTATCCCCAACAATGTGTGAGGAGATAAGCTACAGACTGAGTGGTAAACACTCCGTGGGGTCATTTATACCGCTTCTGCCCTAGTGTGGTCCTTTCCTCTACTATGGGATACAGGCTGCATAAACTTGTGTATGTACACACACATACACAAAAATATATATATTGCAGAAATTTCCTTTAATCTGGAAGAAAATTTTGGACTGTCTTTACTGCAGATACATGTGACCACGACAAATGTGGGGACTGAAGAGAAATCTATATCTAAATAAGATTCATGACTGCACATCTGCAAACGCAAAATCTAAGCTCTTTGCCTCTAAAACTCATTAGGTTACAATTATTTCCTTTCCAGTATAAAAAATGCCTAATTCATAAATTCTGCTTTGTTCCCTGTTGAAGACGTAATTTGTCTTCAAATGAAATTCAAATTCTTTATTCTTAAAGTCCTAGTCAACTTGACCCCTAAAGAAGCTCATCTTCATTCTTTTCTTCCCGTGTGTCAGCTTTCCTTTTCTCCTTATGGTCACCTTATTCCCTTGGTCACTCTAAGGCTCTCAAAACGTTGACTTAAATGGAAGGCTCATCTTCCGTCATGCTTTCACTCAGGAACTTAAAATCTTCCTGGAAAACATGTTCTTTTTAGTTAGCTTCCTAATATATAACTTAATCTTTCCTCTTTCCAAATGTTGTCCCTAGATTTTAAGACTCTTGCTTAAGCTTAAGTAATTAAAAAAATTAACAAACAAAAAAGTCCAGAACTAAGTGGCATTAACAACATAAGTATGTAAAACAGACTGATTTAATATTTCATTTCTTTTTGCTCCTGTTTTTCACTCTTCTTTTCTCCTGACTTTAATCCCTGTTGAATCTAATTTATATGCTGTGATTGGTGTGTTTAAAATAGTCCTATTTTCAACCATAAGGGGCTGAAAGATGTTACTGCTTTATAATGCAACAGTATTATTTTGCTTACAGTAGTAACTATTCAGAGTATCTATGAAGTCCAAAATGTAGCAACAGCAGAAGCAAATCCTCTTTAATAATGAACTGATTTTAAAATNATTGGGCAACAGAAAAATCTGTTTGTTTCTGAAAATCCTGGCCACCATCTGCAAGACTGGATGCAGTCTGCCCTCTGTGCTTTGAGACTGAGAATTCAAAAATGCAGACCTACAATAGCCAAGCTGCCCCTTTTTATCTGGAGGCTTTCAGTATCCCTCAAGACTTTTATATAAATGTAGTGCACTCTGGTTTACATTAGAAAAGGAAACATTTATCTTATCACATTGATATCGGCTCAGTACAATATTACATTCTGGAATAAGAAAATATTGCAACTTTTCTTGAAAAGGTCAAGAGGTACTGTTTATCTTCAGGGCATAATGAATTACATCATATTGCCTCCCTAAGAACTCTGAAAGAACAGAACATGTTTTGACGCATAATGCACAACTCAATGCTCTGAGACAGTAGGTGGAGTAATAAACAAAGCTGCAGTGTAACATTTCAAGCTTCAAAATTTTGTATAAATATAGACCTATGCGAGAAACCTGGGTAGTAGGTAGTGCATTTGCTATTAAAAAAAATACTGAGGGACAATTATAATAGGGGATGACCTACAAATCTCTTCAACCTCTTGACTGCATCCTAAATTAAAGTTTGCTTATTTACATTATTACATATTTAACTTTACTGCTGCTCAGCAAGGTAATGTAATAGCTAGAAGTTTCCGGGTTGCCGTTTTATAGTCAGACACACCTTTTTATTTATGAAAATCACATTCCCTGTTACGTCTGACTGCTTAGTCTACGCTGCAAAGATTGCACTCTCAGTTCACTGTTATTGATCACTAAATACTGCCCATTGTTCTGAAATGTTTCAAGTAAAGTGTTACAATGAATAATCAGAAGAGAAAAAAAATATAATTAGATTACAATAATAATAGAGACTCATATCTCCTCATATTTCCTACATCAAGCCCAGTAACTCATAAGGGGAATATTTAGTGGGAAATCTATGATGATACTTATCAGGCAGAAAATGTTTTACCCCCAGGAAACAATGGAAACACAAGCAAATTTTTAATAACCTTATCTTTCAACCGAAGTTCATCCATACCCCCAAGATTTTGCCTATGACAAAAATTTAGTAAGAAGTAATACGTGACTTAGTCCTACATACTAATTTTTGAGAACAAGTGAGAAATTGAACTAATGAATGAGCAAGGGTCTGTGGAAAAAAACAGAGTAAAACTAGAGACTAGTGGCAACCTAATGCACTTGAAAAATCCTTAGTGTCGTGCAAAGTTCTGCCTGCAATCATATTTTGCCTGGTGTATTATGAAATTAGCAGCACATAGATGGAGACCAGACCAGTAATGTGAAAGGTAGACATGCGTCCTAGGATGTCCCTTTTTAGCTCAGGAAGGGATGTTTAGCTATTACCTTCTAGGCAAGACTGCTGCAAGATTCTTTTCCTTACCCTGTTCAGTTCAAATTCAAAACAATAATCCCAGTGCTCAGGTTTTACTTTACCTCTTATCACAGGAAAGGAGACGTACTCACAGAGCTGGAACATCTCAGATGGCCGGTGAGAGCTAACAGCACCAGCTCTTGTGAACTGCTCCCTCAAAACAAGAACTCACATTTCAATTTATTCTGCCAGGAGTTCTTGAACCACACAGTGATCAGAGGAGTATCAGTAGGCAGGGGGTGCTCTAACACATACTACAGATCTTTAGCAATGTGAGAAAAAAAAAAGTGAAGCAACAAACTTGCAGTCATATCTAGATTAAACATGCAGGACAGACAGGAATACCGCAACTTCCATTCAGTTTAGAAAAGATGTGAGAAATAGAGAAGAGCTGAATACAGAAATCTTCCTATTTGCGGGTGCCAGTTCAGTAAGAAAACAATGAAGGTTAATGTGAGTTGTATTTACTTAAGGGCTCTAAGCCTCCATCAGACTAGCATACAGAAATGCCACTGCAGTGCCAACATAACAGCCTCAATGGCAAGAGTATATGGATCTTATGGTTATGGGAGCTGGAGACACGATCGAATTGAATAAATAGGCAGCGAATTGGGATCATATTGCTATTCAGCAGTCAGTTCGGTAAATTATTTGAGTCTGGCCTGTTCATAAACATAAGCTAAGTAACTCTTGGAAGAAAGCAGAGTGAAAATAATAAGATATTTTGTATTACAAAAATTTTGAAAACAAATCTTCATGAATTCTTTAGTTCTTTGGTTTTTTCCCCTGTTTTTCCCAAGGGAAATGAAGCTAAAGCATATTAAAGTATTGATATGAAAGCATCATCAAAGATATCAAGAGACGTTCCGTGGAAAAGGGAGCAATACACATTTGGTCAGATTTCAAGACAATGATCACATCTGCTTCTGCTCAAACTGCAAATGAACAAAACCACATATAACACTCTTTCTCCTCTGGTTTTCTTTCCAAAGTATTTTTACTCTCTTGAAATTTGTCACAACCAAAGCAAAAGCCAAGAAGGAAAATTACAGAGTTATAAGAAGGTTTGATTTTTAATAACTTACTATCAGATTAATGGTAAACATTAATAGCCTTGGATATGGCTATGCTCAGTTCAGTCAGTTGGCTCATGCATTTGTTATTTGAGTTTTGAAGCAGAGTTTTTGTTCAGAATAGTACTCCTGATTTTAAGGAGAGTGCTTACTATGCATAAAATGTTCAAAATTCCTACGAAATTACCTTTGGTGTCCAAACCACCAAAACAATAAGGTCAATTCATAACTATAAAGTAGTTAAAATTAAATAATATAACCCCTATTTCTACACATTTAGCCAAGTTCTATAATTTGTCCCTTACTATTTAGGAAACAATGCATATAAGTGGATAGCTTTGCTCTCCACACCTTTTAAGAAAAAAAAACTCTTGAATTTAAAACTGCAGTTTTCTACTTTTTTTTTTTTTTTACTTTTTATCTGACTTTCCTGCATCTTATGTAACTTTTATCATGTCCTACTAATGGGTTTAGTTGGGTTTCTTTTGTTTCTTCAAAGCAGAGCCATTTGGCATCCACAAATTTCTCACTGGATTTTGAGAACCAAAATCCATAAATTAATTTTAAATACAGAGTTAAAAGTTGTCCCTTCAAATTCTTTTTGGATGAACCAATACTGGATAACAGCACTGATGAATTATAGTAATTCAGAACTGCTAAAAGGACAGCCTGTATTTTCAGTAAGTCAGGTCACCATTCTCTGAGGAGGAACTGAAAATATTCCTGGACTCGTTGGGCATCTTAGATTTAACACTTGGCCCCTCAGAGCAGTTTTCATCTTTTAAAACTGTTTTTTGGCTTTAAGGAACTTTTCTGAAGGGCTTGGTTAGCTGCAGGCACTTAACCCTGGTTGTGCACTTGCAGCGTACCAAAGGCTGTGGCTGCCAGCTAGGAAGTCACCGAGAGTGCTGATGAAGAGACACGACAACCTGCCACAGCACGATGACTCCCAGATGGAAATTGCATCCTTGATGCAACCTATATGTTTTGAAAACACACGAAGAAATAAGGTGCTGTCTGAGCATCTGAAGAAATTTTGGAAGCCATCTTAGGAAGCAGGAGAGGGACTGAGAAGAACAACAAAGCTTGGAGCAAAGTGGATTTTATTATCATCATTCAAGTATTTCCAACCATCCAGCAATTAGTGGTCATCCTTGGAAGAAGCAAAGTAAGAAAAGAAAGTAAGAAGAGCAGTTTCTGCCTTGAGGAATCTTTCACATCTCATTCACATCACAGGGACTGTTGGAAGTTACAGCTACCCCTTACAGCACTTGTCTGATCATTGGCCTATGTGTAAAAAATATTCAATATTTTGTGTCATTCTTCTCTAATATTGCCAGAGAAAGCTCTTCTCCTTCAAACTGAAGTTTCTCTATTAAGCCTCAGGTGGATACAGAAGGGCCTGTAAGGACAGGAAGGATGAGAAAAGCCCTTAGGACAGTTACTGCAGTTAATCCTAAAAAGGAAGAAACAAAAGTGATACTTGCTCACCATATTATTCAGAAATAATTAGGGGATATCAGGCCTTTCTAACACATTTTAATTATTGGGGAAATCATTAAAGAAGAGGAAAAACTCCAGTCAGACATTACAGAACATAGTGCTAGCTGTTGGATAAATACAGTGCACAGAGAGACTTTGGAAAACACGGTTCAAGAAGGTTAAGGGGCCACCGAATGAAAGTATAATTAAGTTTTGCAGCATAAAGTTTCTCATGCATCTATTGTGACTCAACAATGCAAAACAGAAAGGTTAAAGAACATTTTATGTATCTATTCACATAAACTCCAGGAAGACAGATTTTTGGCCTATCTTTAAAAGCAATGAAAACTAGCCCAAAAATAACAGGGTATGTTTTCAAGAGAAGGTTTTAGTAGCATGATTCCACACAGTAGCAAAGCCAGACTGTGCAAGTCGCTTTGCTGTATCCAGATATGCCCTGATTTGCATTCTGAGGTGTTTTAGCACCTGAGAGGATTAATACCAGGGTATGTAAATTTGTCAGTGCATCACAATCAGCTACCAAAATGCAGTTAGTTCAGGATGATATACCATACTGGCACTTCAAAGATGCATACTGGGAAGCTCTGGTACAGGTTTTCAATATACCACAATTGCTCCCCCTCNTAATACATATAACATCTTTTTTTTTCTCCTCCCATTTTTTTCCCAAATAGCACATGGGGACTGACTTCTGGCCCACTAGTTTATAAACCGTTCCATGTGCACAACCAAACAAAAATTACACTAGGTTAATTTAAGAATGCAAAGCTGTAACTGAAGATAATGTAAGTTGCAGAGTTTTGTGTTGGTTTTGTTTTTTTTTTTCCAAATTATCCATAAACAAGAGTATTCAATATAAGTAAATGAAGTTTACAGTTTCATATAAGCAGGATTGTAAGTGTGGTAATGAATAGAAGGAAAGAGGCTAGCCAACCGTCTTTAATTATCTCCACTCATCCAGCAGCCAGGGCATCAAACAACAGTCACCTAATTAGAATCACTCTGAAGCCGCAAAAAAAGCAGATTGGTCACTAAGGTATTTTTGCAACACAAGATGAGGTTTTGCTGATTTGTTCTTGAATATAGAAGCTCTTCCGGCTCTTAAGTCCACATCCTTGAAGCTTTATGGCTTCTTCTTAACCCTTCCATAATGGTTCCTCCTCTACCAGGATATAGGGCAATGGGCACAAAATGGAACACAGGAAAGTCCACCTGAATATGCATAAAGACTTCTTTATATTGAGGGTACCAGAGCACTGGAACAGGCTCCCCATACAGGTTGTGGAGTCTCCTCTGGAGATATTCAAAACTTGCCTGGACTTGATCCTGTGCAACCTGTTCTAGGTGAACCTGCTTTAGCAGGGGGGGTTAGACTAGGTGATCTCTAGAGGTCCCTGCTGTGGGACCATTCTGTGATTCTCTCCTTTTACTCTGTATTTGCTCATGTACATGAGGAAACCCACTGCTTTGTCTCCCTCCTATTCTCCTCACCCCTAGTTTCTTCTTTCAAATTCTTCTAATCAACAAAAAGCACACAGTTCATTTGTCTTGTATTACAGAGAACAACATCTTAACCAGGCAAAGGTCCTCTGAAAATAGCTCCTACAATATGCAAGTTGATCCAGCTGCCATCTTTAAGAACAGCCTGTGATCTGAACTGTAACAGAAGAATTCCTGTCTTCCAACACAGCCTGCATTCTGTGAAGAAAATATTACCTAAATTATGACTTAAATTCCATTGAGAATAATGAAACGTCAGCCATTTTGCAAGACAGTCTTTACATGTGGAAATTTCCTGGATAGAGTATGTTGAATTAGCCATGGCTACAAAAAAAGTCATGGTTGGTGAGGAAAAGTGACTCACAGCCAAAAGACACAGATCTTTTGATTGCCTTCAGCTGTAGTATGAAAACTGTGTTTCAGTAAGTTTCAACAATAAAGGAAGTGGCAGAAAATGGGCTGCTTCTACTGTAAAATCACACAGGACTAAAAATGCTTGACAGGATTATTAAAAGAATTCACTTGATATTAATTTTAAACTAAGAAACCATTAGCTAATTTATATTTTAAATTCTCAAACAATTAATTCTATGTTCATGCAGTTAATGTGGGAGAGAATATGATATATTTAAGTCTTAGCTATAACGTGCAAAAACCTCAACACATTTTAAATTAAGAACTATATGTACCATCCCTATAATAATCAGGCTGCCCTTATTTTTTCAGCTTACTTTCTTTCTACTCAGTTAACTCTCAGATTCCCATACCCCTGTATTTCAACAGCACTCAGCCCCTTGAAATCCCTGTTCACACCAACTTCAGGATCAACTGGCTTTTTACTCAGGTTTTGCTACAGCAAGTTTCCCAGAAACCCAGACAGGTCACTGAGGTCCCTCCTGCTGCCATCAGGACTGGCTAATACTGCAGGCACAAGTCTCAGGCTCAACATTGAGGGAAAGACCATCTTTCAAATCGCCCAAGGATTTGGAGCAATGCGCTGGCTGCTGATGCAGGCACCTTCACTACTGCTGCCATCAACACTAAACTGAACTGTCACAGTTCATGCTCATTGTATTGTTGAGTTACAGTCTAAACACTTGCATTGCCGTTAGAACAGTGGACATTGATATTGATATTGGACATTGATATCTACATGCAAAGGATAAAAATATCAGTGTGGCTGAATTCTGAATTTATTCTTCATGGGGTGAAACATCAAAGTACTGATGCATCAGGCTAGAGAATGCTCAGTGTGTGCAGGAGTCTAACAGAACCACCACCCACTCTCAACATGGGCTTGTGGCTCTGGACCGTTCAGAAAAAAAACCGCAGACATTAGTCACGATACTTCCTTCAAATGAAGAGAATTATTTCAATTTAAAGAAAAATAAAATAATCGATAACTAGAGAAAATTAGGTATAGAAAATCTTAAAGAATGACCTCATCCTTACATTTTACAGTTACTACTTCAGAACTGAAGTTCTGTGCAAATGTCTTTTTATTTGCTGAATGTAAATATGTAACAAATCATATTTTCAAAAACAGAACAGGAAAAAAAAAGACACTTTGGAACAGCAACTTTGAATAACTCTAGCAGAGCCAATATATTTCTATATTACAATATTGAAATATTGCATGAGGTAATTATAAATTGTATTAAACTATTAGAACAAACAACATCTTTGATTCACACAGAAATTACCTCAGTCCATTTTTCTGTAAAATGCAAAAAATAAAAGCGTACAATGGCTTTCTGTCTGTTACTTCTGCCTGTGCCATGCCTGAACAGAGGAAAAGAGTTTCACTCCTGTTGTTTATTGATTTTCTAGATTAAGAATCCCAGTGAGAGAATTGTAACAGACAACCATAAAATTATTTTTGGTGTGCTTATTTGCCTTTCCCTTGCATCTATTTGGCCTGTGCCTGTAGACAATTATGCGTTCCAGCCTAGACTCAGGTGCTAATAATGAAGGACAAATAGAATCATATGTGTAAACTTCCCCTTCTGATGAAAATTTATATTAACTTTCTGCCACTGTAAACAGAACTGCATAGCTCAGCGTCCCTGATGAATTGGTGATGAATTCAGTCATTTATATCCCAGGAATCTGTGCATTTATGGGAAAAGATGAAAACCGTCTGTATTGTGTAACCTTGCACTTTTTGAGTAAGAAAAAGAAAACACCAGCCTGTTTAGTTCATCACTTAAAGTGTGTAAATTTCAGCTCAAATACCAGATTTCTGCAGGACTCTCTCGGTCTCCACTTCGGGGATCCCTGCCAATATAAACAAGCCAAACAGTGCAGAGTGCCATGTTATCGCTGCAACTGTGAACTTATACACTCGCAGCCTCCTGTAAAAATTGCTATGAATATCTTTGCAATATAACAGAATCTTTGTTACGTGCTGAAGCTGGACAGTTTGACAGTTTGGCAGATATGCTGGAGAACAAAGTCGTTTGGGTAGATAAGAACCTGGCCAGCTTTGTTCTACCTAAAACATGCTGGCCCATTTTAAAAGCCATATTCTTCTCAACACTGACTGGCTTTTGTTTCTTCTTTCTGTATTAGCTGTTTGAGAGAAGAGGGATTGCTCTATACCTATGCATGAAAATGATTATGTATAGTAACAAGACATAAGATAAATACCTTAGGAAGTGTTTAAATGCCAGACTGCAAAGAAAGCTCTGCCAAGTTTTTAACTACAAAATAGCTACATGTTCACACAGTAAAAATCTCCAACCAAATTAAAAATCATCAGAGCTACCGAATACTTTAATTTCATTCTAATAAGCTGACTACTCCAGGGAAGTCCAATACATCTGTATGGTGCTGCATAAATGTGAATATCAAAGGCAGTATGGCGAGGAAATATTTTTTACAGACAACTTTACCACTCCCACTTTAAACAAACACTCAAATATTAAATTCATTCATTATTGGATAACTTAGGCACTCGATATTGGACAGAAACTTTGGTGTTCTACAACAGCAAACAAGGGTATTCCCAGCCCCAAGTAGCATACAACTGATATGAAAATCAAAGGAAAATAGAATGTTTCCTACCTACAACCTCAGGGGAAAAAAAAAATCACTAGATCTGGATAAACAATTCTTTTCTCAAACTACATAGCAACCCACAATCCCCATTTTATCACCATATGCTCATAGAGATTTCAGTACACATCAACATATTCATTTAATATTATGTAATACCTCAGAAGATTTTTCCTTTGCAACAGGCAGTTGAAAATCCTTCTATGAAAGTGCAGTGTATTTGTTTCAAAAGAACCAAAACACCCCATTGCCAGAGAACTGAAGACAGAATAATTTAATCTTTTGTGATTATTGAACAGATTTTTTTTTAGGCATTTGAAAATGTAGTTCAAATACACAGAAAGTTAAATTATTTTCATCATAACTTGAATGTAAGTGGATAAATCACTTGTATTTGAGAAGACAATAGCTTGTAGTCCATGTTTCACTGGTTATGAGATTGCACACCTTTTCATGATACACTTTATCTCAAAGTTGTCTGTGGCTGTTCCTATTATGCTGTGTGCATGACCTTTTAGTAAGCTGAAGAAGATACAGTTATCTTCTTTTCTGACATGCAACATCTATCAATCAACATGTTTTCACGTAATTTATTCAAGGCAAATAGCAGCTCCTAAGGCTAGTGAACCGCAGCACTATCCCAGTGATTTTGATTAAGGAACAATGTGCACGGCTTAGGTGAGAAATGAAAAATGCATACCACTGTTGATAAAGATGTAACTGAAACAGTAAACGGATCTGAAAGACCAAAATGTATAAATTTTAAAGTGATTCGCAGGAACTAATACAACCCACTATCATAAATACAGGAGGTGTGTTATTCGATGAACTTCTAATGTTACCAGTGCAGTTTACCTTCAGTTTTTAAAGCAATGCCTACGTAGTTTTCTTGGCCTAATCTACATTTTTCTCATTGAATCAAGAATGTAAATTAAGACAAAATGATTCTTTTTCAATTTCATGCTGAAGTAGCTCAAGTTAGTGAACGTAATTTCTCCTAACAAGAAAAATTTATCACTGTACAGCTCACTCAGTTG
>VZTM01016538.1:14207-33696 GCA_013400555.1 Jacana jacana
TTATTTTATTTTATTTTATTTTATTTTATTTTATTTTATTTTATTTTATTTTATTTTATTTTATTTTATTTTATTTTATTTTATTTTATTTTATTTTAAATTTTCCTTTTGGCACTACTGTCAGGTCTTCTGCAGCCAATAACCTGTATTCATACAATCATAGAATGGTTAGAGTTGGAAGGGACCTTAAAGATCATCCAGTTCCAACCCCTCTGCTACGGCCAGGGACACCTCCCACTAGAGCAGGTTGCTTAAAGCCCCATCCAGCCTGGCCTTAAACACTTCCAAGGTTGGGGCAGCCACAGCTTCCCTGGGCAACCTGTTCCAGTGCCTCAGCACCCTCACAGTAAAGAATTTCTTCCTGATATCTAATCTAAATCTCCCCTCTTTCAATTTAAATCCGTTAACCCTTGTCCTGTCACTACACTTCCTGACAAAGAGCCCCTCTCCAGCTCTCCTGTAGGCTCCCTTCAGATATTGGAAGATTGCTGTAAGGTCTCCCTGAGGCCTTCTGCAAAGGATCTGTATCGAGCAGATAACCCAGCTCCCTGAAGCAAGGCCTCAGAAGCTAAGCCAACCTTTCTTCCTCGTTTGTGAAGGTACATTGCTTCACTGGCCTATATTACTGTAAACTCTGCAATTTGTTGTCTCCTATGCTGTGTTCTGCTTTTCTTTAACTTTTTTCCTTTTTTATTACCCATGTTTGCGTTATATCCAGACTATCAGTATAAGATCTGCATCTGGTCAATGTCTCCCGCTCCACTGTGTTGGCATGATATCACTTTCATCATAGTGTTACGACTTCTCTTCAGCTTCTACAATAGCCATGATTCCTACATACTGAAGCCTGAGTACCAGCCCTACAGATGCTGGAAACCCAGATTATTTTGACTGAGATAGGATGAGTTACCCCACAGCAATTCATGGATGCTGGAACTAAGCTTAATCCATGCAGGAAGCTAATATAACCTAGAGAAAGGTACTGTGAAACAGCATTACTGTTCTAGAATGAGAACTGTGATGCCTTTATGTAGTGGTTGAGAATCTGATCCTTGCATTGTCAGAAATGCCCAACCACAGGACATTGGGTAGAGGCTTTGCTGACACCTGAAAAACAAGTACATTTTAATGGCATAGTTTATGCTGTTAAATGAAGTAAGTGCTAGACAAGAGGTCATAAGGAGACAGAATTCAGAGAATTCTCTTGGTTTTTCTTCAGGGACACTAGGTGACAATGACATCGTTTAATGTGACAGTGTTTTCTCCTCTCCCAAGTCAGTTCCTGATGCAGCAGATAGATCATATCTCTAAAGCACAGAACGCCAGTTACAGAAATGCGTCATCAAACTACCAAAGACTCAGTTTGCAGTGTGAAATACAGAAGTGATCACTTGATGTGACTAAGCACTGTGCAGAAACTTAGAGATATTTCCAGGAAACCCAGGCAGTGTTGGAAAATGTGCATTTCACATGAGACAGGAGATTGAGCTATACCAGCTGTCACTAAGGAGGATGGCTCACAACTTACCCCGTCTTCCAATATGTTCCTGCGTAGGCATGACAATTCTATCAATTTGTGAGAGCACTGGGCACACAGTTTGAAAGCAGGCTTCCTTATTTTAGGTACTTTTAATGTAGTTTTTGAGACCTTGGATGTCCATTTTGTAAATTGCTTGCTGTGGTTTCTTCCTTTTAAATTACCAGTAGTTTAACTTGTTCTGAAGCAGGTATTTATGCTACATTGAGCTATATGAGAGTAATTCCTTTTGGGAACACTGGAACTGTTCCTTTCTCTGGAATGAATGTACTGAAAGAAGACTTGTGCACAGTGCCCTGTATTCAACACTGGTGAGGACACACCTCAAGTACAGTGTTTTGGACCCTTTGCTACAAGAAAGACATTGAGATGCTAGAGCATGTCCAGAGAAGGGTAGTGAAGCTAATTAAGGGTATACAGCAGAAGTCTTACAAGGAGTGACTGAGGGAACTGGAGGTGTTCAGCCTGGGGAGGAGGCTGAGGGGAGACTACTTGTTCTCTCCAGCTCCCCGAAAGGAGGTTGTAGCAAGGTAAGGTGTCAGTCTTTCTCCCAAGCAATAAATGATAGGACAAGAGGAAATGGCCCCAGGTTGCCTGGAGGTATTTAAAAGACAGGTAGATGTGGTGCTTAGGGACATGATTTAGTGGTGGACTTGGCAGTGCTAGGTTAACGGTTGGACTTGATCCTAAACATCTTTTCCAACCTAAATGATTCTGTGACCTCCTTGCATACTTACTGGTTCATATGCTGTAAATATCTGAAATCACATAATGTCCTTCAGGGAAGGCTTGCTGTATCCAGTGATAGTCTCACTGGTTAAGGCTTTATCAGGATCAGGGAGTAACTTTTCACAGTAATGGTTTTCTCTGGGACTTACCCTAAGATTCCAGCATTTGTTGAAGCTGATCATTCCACCTTTGAAAAAGAATGTTTGCTGTTGGAAGGGGCTGCCCAGGGAGGTTGTGGAGTCTCCTTCTCTGGAGATACTCAAAACCCACCTGGATGCATTCTGTAAAATTTCTCTATAAAGTAGATTTACCAAATAGCTTCTTGGTTCAAGTAGAAATGTACAGTAGAGGTGAACCCTAAAACTTATTCCTGTCTTTCCTTAAATAATTAGTAAGATTGTTGCTATAGTTCTTATAAACCTTTAGTATCCTTAGTGCACCATTCCGTTTCTTATGCAGCTGAAATCAAAGGCACCTGACCCTCATACTTTGCATCAAGTGTTTGAAGACATGTTGTTAAATAAAAAGAAAGAAAATCTGGATTTCATTAGAAAACAGAGGAACCAGTGCAGTGCAAATTTTGCTTAAGGAAAGATGTATAAAAATCCAGAGCCAAATTCCCAAACTCTCCTTTGTACAATCTTAGTTCATTTTAGTTCTTGGTGTTTGGGGGATGTTTTTTGTTAGGGAAGCCAGACTTACTCAATTCTCTGTGTGTAATACATTTTCAGCTTGTTCTCTGAGTTTAAGTGATAAAAGCAAGTAATTTTATAGATGTCCTTTGAAAACCAGTAAATGGCTAGAGGCTGGGTCCCTGTCCATGTTGATGGGAAGCTGCAGCAGAATTTTGCCCTTTTGAGGTATCAGTGAGCCCACACTGACGTACCTAGGAGTAATTTTTCTTGAGTTGAGCCACGAGTGTAACTATTTGCTTGTTGTGGAGCTGCCTGTGGATTTGTCACAAAACACTGTTTGCTTTTTAACACTATTCACACATTGTACTAGGGAATTCTTGTTGTGTAGATGGTTTACAGACAGGTGACTTAATTTGTCGTTTATTTTAGTTTTAGTTAGTTGGTTAGTTTCCCAATTCATGCAGTAATCCCATTTCCTAAATGTAACCACCGTAGGAAAGCAACATGGATTTCCAGTACACAGTTTGCATTATTGCAGAGTAATTGTGTAATCCAGAATTTACGTTGAGCAAATGTTAAAAAAATAAATGTGGACCTAAAGTTAGTTCTTTAGAGGATGTACCATTCATCAGAATCAAATGCATTCACTCAGATTCAAGGAAACCAAACATAAAAGGGCTCAAAGAGCACTAACTGGAATGTGTTTAGAGTACAGATACAGATTTTAAGTGCATTAATTGATTTACTCTTAGCCCAGATTATCTACTCAGGTAATGAAACTGACCTTTGTTTTGTGCATTTGTCCTCAAGAATAAAAATGTAGTAGGAAGTATGATCTGGCTAGATCTGCTAGGTGATCAGCTTGTGTTCTTTGCGGTTAAGTGGTTGAATACGTTCTACACTGTATTCATTGCCTGCCTGAGAAGTTTGTTGCCTTTTTGGTGGTATGTGTATTAAAAAAGAAGAACCTTGATCAGTAAGAAGACAAGTTCAGTGACATTCAGCAGAGTATATAACATGCTGAGAGTCATTTGGAAGTAGGACAGAGCTGCACCTGTAAACTCCCAAGTGGGTGATGAACTTAGGATCCCTGCTGGAGTCGGAAGGGGTGAAAGACTTATTGGTCAATCTAATAGCAACCACCTTTGCTTTTGGGTGCAATCTGTGAGCAGCTCTTCTCCCCTCTCTTGTCTTCCCCTGCCAAATGTCTGCAGTGGAACCCCACACTGTCTCTGCAGTTAGCTCTGTTGGTTCCTGTAAGGAAACAGATTTTTCTCTTAGTAGCATTTACATTTATTTTCTGGGCCTTAGTGTGCTTGACTGATAATAACTAGACACTGCAACAATTTATAATGTTCTATCCAGTGTGGTTATTCTGTCCTTAGTAGCCACCTTATTTATCAAAGGATAGCTTAATGTTGTGAATGAAGGTTGTGAGTGCTCTGCATGGCAGGTGCTGGCTAATTGCATGTGTTCATCTCACAGCTGCCAGTGTTCTTCTGTCCAGCTGAGTACATCAGGGTTCATCTGAACCATTACTGTGGTCAACAACAGCCCAGAACAAGAGACTGCTTGTTCCACTGTGATGACAGCAAACCGCCATGGGGCAATGCTGGCTATTTTAACAGTTTTTGATGATTTTGTGTAGCACAAGTGCTGAACAATGCACAGTGAATGAGTGATGTGATGCAGTGTATTTTCCAAGAAACCAAGAAGGAAGAAAATCATAGTAAATCTCTTCAGAGAATGGGATGCTTTTTGGGTAACTAAGTGGGCTGTACTCTGCAACCTCCAGCAAGCAATGGTGCTGCCTTTTTAGTAACAATGCAGTTATGCTGTGGTGCAGAACTGCCACGCTGTGCCTCAGAATAAGAGAAGTAACATCGCTGTGTAATCCCATTCAGTCACTTACTGTGTGTTTCTGTCTTTCTCCCATAACTGCCTAGTTTTTTAGTTGCACTATGAAGGTTGATGCTTGCAACAGGAATCTTGTACAGGCAAAATTCAGATGCAGGCTTAACTACTTATTTCACTAATTAATACACTGCCATGACAGCACTTGTTTGTAAATTAGAAATCTGCATTTAATAACTAGGTTAAGAGTTTATTTTTATTCTGTGTGTTTGAATGTTGTAACTTGCAATTCAGAAAGAATCCCATACAGGCAGTTCTGGTTAGAACGTGGTGATACTTAGTAACACACTGAAGTGATTTAGTGATTGCATGATGAAAATATTAAATATGGCATTTAATGTCACTGTTTGGGTGGAAACTGCTTATATATTAGGAGGTAGAACGCACACCCTCTGGCTGCAGCTCACAGCACTCACAGAACTGGAGAAGATGCCTTTGCATTTGAAAATGGCTGCATAAAGAGAAGTTTGACTCCCTAGCTCATTTTTCACCAGTAGATTTCCTTTGGGCTGGGGGATTTCCCAGGTGAGAAACCCTGCAGATCAAGAAGCAACAAGCATGATGACGCAGAGGCAGTTTGAACAGCAGCTAACTCTTAGTGAAAGGACTGGTGAGGTGTGGGCTGGTGCAGGAAGGAGTTGAGGTTCAGCATTTGACAGCTTCTGATCAATCAACAGGACATGGATGTCATCAGAGTTAGGAAAGAGCAGAGCTGCATCTCTCATTTCTCTTTCAGTGGGAAACTAATTTTGCCAGTTGGCAGGGACAACATGCAAACAAGGTTTTAACAAGGAATTAAGGAAAAAAACACTCTGAGTTTCTTCTTGCCATTCTTGTCTGTGCTTTTCCATGAGGTGCTTGTCTTAAATGAAACCCTGCTTTCCAACTCTTCTGCCTGCCACCAGTGAGGGTGTTTATTCTTCACATCTGGCTTTTTTCCTTGAAGCTGTCCTCCTCACAGTGTTCCTCGTTTGGAAAGACAGCTGTATTCAGTAAGGGCTCCCTAATCGTGTCCTTAAGGCCCACCAAAATCAACAGTGGCCTAGGACTGCTCTAGGACTTTGGAGTTTCTCACCCAAGCAGGAGTGGAGCCAGTGACTTGACACTGCATGGGTACAGCTCAAATAACAAGCATCCCATATGCACAGAGAGCACCCAGAGAATAAAAATGTTTCATAAGAAAAACTGAGGCAAATAAATTCGAATAGGGGGAAAATACAAGGAAACAAAGGGAGAGGGGAAGGCTATGTTTAAAACCAAAACCAAACAAAAACCCGTTAGCAACAGTCAGTCACTTTGAGATACTCAGTCCAAGCACTGTCTTGAGTTTGGAGAACCCTCTTCTATCCCAGATTTCTACACTTCACAAAGCTGTAGTAGCTAAATGGCACAGTTACATACAAAGCCTATGGAATATGTTTCACAGGGGATCTGAGCAGCAAACCATCACACCTTAACTAGCATGTTCCATGTTGTAAATAAAAATGCTTTGATGCTGAACAGAGAGAGAGCTGTGAAAGCTTGACTGCAAATTTTGCAAATACTGCAATTTATCTTGTAGGAATATTTCCTGTGCGTAGTTTATGCAGTACTGAGAATGGGGAATTCTTAAAGGTTTGTGTTCAGTGGGAAAACTGTTGCAAGAGTCTCCCCTATCATTTACTGCTATCTGGAATAGGCTCATGTCACCTTTCCTTAAGTCTCCAATTTATTTTTTAACACCTCTGTTGCCTTTCTGCTATAGCTCTCTTTAATTTAGGTCTGATAAATATTTGCAGAAATGAAACTTTCTGGCAAGCTAATGCAAACCCAGGGCTGTGGGTCAGAGACAGAAGAACAGCAGAGTGGAGTTTTAGCTTTCTGTTGCATCTGTCATATAGGACATAAATAACCCATCAACTGACTGCCTATTTAATTCTCTGATAAAGATGTTGAGGAAACATTTCAATAATGTCCATCAAGGACCTCTTTAACAATTCTGTGTCTCCTTTCTTTACTGTGCCATATGATTTGGTGTCCATAGGTCTTTGCAACTGTCAACACTTCCCCTGCTTTTAGGTCTTTGTGAGCTCATTCAAGTTACGCTGTTACACAGTAGCATAGTCTTTCAGGAAAGAGATCTATTCATTTTTCTTCTGCTGCATTTAACATATTTCTGCCTACTGAAAGTAACCAATTTATTACTATCCCTTTATAGAATTGGTTACTTCATAAGATGCTGGGCTTTTTTTTTAAAGGTTTCTGGCTCTTTGCAGGCAGTTCTACAAGGGCTACGATCCTCAGGAAGCATTGGACTTCTGGGCCTGGCAGCAATGCAGTGCTGGTAGTCTGTGGTCTGGGGGAAAGTCCCACCTGCCAGTAATCTTGCTATTAAAATTCACAGGAGCCACAGGCATTAGGCTGTTCAGCAGATGCTAAAGCAGACGCTGAGAGACAGACAGACAGGAGAGAAGGTAGTGGAAAACATTTGTCTCAAAGAGTTGGGTGTGACTGTGGTGGGTGTGGAGGAGGAGGAGAAAGAAGAAGAAAAAAGGAGTTTAGCTTTCTACTGAGGCAAAGGTAGTAGTTTGGCTGTGTGAGTGCTGGAGTGGAAGAAGGCTTGTGGCTTTCAGATCAGGGTTCTTGGTGAAGAGTGGAGGGAGAGAATCAGGTGCTTTCCTTACCTACAGAGAGAGGTGGTCGTGTGTCAAGGGCTCAGAAAGGCTGAACAAATGTCTTTGATTTTTTATTTTTTTTTTTTTTTTATATCAGCCTTCTGGAAGTTGCCTGAAACCTAATTAAGCTGGTAGCTCTGTCAGTGAGGGGAAAATGCCTATTTCTCAGGACAGTGGAAGGGGAAGTCACTTTGTTGTTAGTGCTTGTTGCTGTGACACATTGTCCTGAAGTATTTTAGGACAAAAACATTAAAATATTGAAATGAACAAAGAACTGAGTGGTGAGGAGCAAAACCTACCACTTTTACATAGAAGCTTGCTGCTTCCTTTTAAATAATATGGATTGTTGTGTAGTTTTGAGCTGTTCTTAAACATGTTTGCTGATAATTAAAATTCAATAATGACAACCAATTGAGCCCCTGCTCCTGCAGCAAGGTGTGTGTTAATGCAGAACCTTAGGGTCTGGGGGCCTATCTCATCTTTTGCAGTCAGTTGAATGTGTAACAGTACTTGTGGTAGTAAATACAGATTAAAATAGATGACAGTTACGGAGACAAGTAGGTAGAGGTGAGACCACTGTGCTCCTTACCCTGTATGATGTTCTGAATATTTTTCCCAAGGTCGTCACTGTCATTGTGTAAAATGTGTTTATAGTGAAATAGGCTGAGGATGTGATGTTGAAATGAGCCAGTGTAGCTGAAAGACTGGCTAGGCTCTTAACATCCACATCTTATGCATGTAATTTAAACACTTTGCTAAAAAGTGCAGTCTCACTCATTATTTTGTCCTTGTCTCTACAGGGGCTGCATTCATAGAATCATAGAATCATAAAATCGTATAGGTTGGAAGAGACCCCTGGGATCATCAAGTCCAACCATCAGCCCTACTCTACAAGTTCTCCCCTACACCAGATCCCTCAACACCACATCCAATCTACTCTGAAACACAGTCAGGGAGGGTGACTCCACCCCCTCCCTGGGCAGCCCATTCCACTGACTGACCACTCTCTCTGTGAAAATTTTTTTCCTAATGTCCAGCCTAACCCTACCCTGCTGCAGCTTGCAGCCATTCCCTCTTGTTCTATTGCTCATTGCCCATGAGAAGAGACCAGCACCAACCTCCCTACAATGCCCTTTCAAGCAGTTGTAGAGAGGGATGAGGTCTCCCCTCAGCCTCCTCTTCCTCAAACCAAATAACCCCAACTCCCTCAATCGATCCTCGTAAGATTTATTCTTGAGGCCTTTCACCAGTTTCGTTGCCCTCCTCTGTACTCGCTCCAGCACCTCGATATCTCTCTTGTGCTGAGGTGCCCAGAACTGGACACAATACTCAAGGTGTGGCCTCACCAGTGCTGAGTACAGGGGGACAATCACCTCCCTACTTCTGCTGGTCACACTATTCTTTATGCAAGCCAGGATGCCATTGGCCTTCTTGGCCACCTGGGCACACTGCTGGCTCATGTTCAGCTGCCCGTCGACCAGCACCCCCCAGGTCCTTTTCTGCCAGGCAGCTCTCCAGCCACACTGCCCCAAGCCTGTAGCCATCCATGGGGTTGTTGTGGCCCAAGTGCAGGACCCGGCACTTGGCCTCGTTGAAGGCCATGCCATTAACATTGGCCCATCTATCCAGTCTATCCAAGTCCCTCTGTAGAGCTTCCCTGTCCTCAAGCAGATCAACACTCCCACCCAACTTAGTGTCATCTGCAAACTTACTGATAGTGTTTTCTATGTCCCTATCTACATCATCAATGAAGATATTAAAAAGGAAAGGCCCCAATACTGAGCCCTGAGGAACCACTTGTGACCGGCCGCCAGCTGGATTTAACTCCATTGAGCACCACCCTTTGGGATTGTCCTTCCAGCCAGTGCTCGATCCAGCAGATCGTACGCTCATCCAGGCCATGAGCAGCCAGTTTTTCCATGAGAATTCATTGGGGGACAGTGTCAAATGCTTTTCTAAGATCCAGTTATATTATATCCACTGTCTTCCCCCCATCCAACAATCGGGTCATCTTATCATAGAAGGAGATCAGGTTCATCAGGCAGGACCTGCCTTTCATAAACCCATGCTGACTAGGCCTGATCCCCTGGCTGCTCATTACATGGCTGGTGATAGCACTCAAGATGATCTGTTCCATAATCTTCCCTGGTATCGAGGTCAGACTGACAGAAATCTATAGTTTCCTGGATTTTCCCTTCTGCCCTTCTTATAGATGGGCGTTACATTTGCCACCTTCCAGTCCATCGGGACCTCTCAGACCTCTCAGGTTTCAAAAACATCCAAGTACTTTAAGTATTTACTTTGCCTTTTCAAAAGTGACAAGATTTTTGGGACTTCACTGACATGTTTCAGCACTTTACACAAACTCAAACCCTCACGTTGTCAGTTATTTTCAGAACTGGTTTCCTATTCTAGACTTATAGAGGGTTACAAGGAATGGTGGTTTTTTGGACACTATTTTCTGTTTTAGAGCAAGAAGGACATAGCCACAATTGGTGTTCCTGAGGCTACACATAAATTTATTTACCAGAAATTGCTCTTTTATCTCAAGTTTATGTACAGCATTTCTGGAGATGCCAGGGCAGGGGTGCTGCATAGCAGAACACCTTTACTTTTTTTCCTAAGGCACTGTTCTGTCTATATACTCAAAATATTTGTATGTTTCAGTCATAAATGTGGACAGGAAAGGGTAATTTTCTATTGCTATATGTGCAAATAAGCATTCTTCTTCAATATATGAAACCACCTATGGAATGTTCATAATTTCCATGAACCAGCAACTTGAGGTGGAGGATTTTATTATTTTATTTTATTTTATTTTATTTTATTTCATTTTACCATCCATGTCAGCTCCCAGCCATAGGTCATAGAAATGGCAGGTCTGTATTTTATGGCAGGGTTAAAGTCTAAAAACCGTGGTTATTCTGTGAGATTTTGAAGGCCCTGGAGGAAGCTGAGGAGCTACTCTGGCTGTACCTGGCAGCTGAGCATGTGGGTCTCTAACCTCAGTGCAGATATATAAAAAGGTTAACCTCTTTCCAGAATGGGGAACAGATCCTGTCACTTTACAACAGGATTTGTGTTCAGACATCCCTCTTGTGAACCCCTCGTTAAGACCTTCCTGACTCCATTTCTGACGAGGTGTGTG
The DNA here is from genome assembly GCA_013400555.1 of Jacana jacana. Lineage (NCBI taxonomy): Eukaryota > Metazoa > Chordata > Aves > Charadriiformes > Jacanidae > Jacana > Jacana jacana. Next base: position 24,825 of record VZTM01016538.1, read on the forward strand.
CATAGTGCCTAGGAGGTCTGTAGGCATGGAATGCTTGCAGCTAGCCATTTGCCTAATCAAAGGAAAATGCTCTTTCTAGGATTTGTAGACTTCAGAGAAACAGTAAAATTGAGAATAGTTATGTCTGAGTAACTTCCTACCTACAGGTTGTGATGCATTTGGTTTCCCTTGTTATGACTGAAAATAGGTCATCTTTATCAGTATCTGACAAGCGGCATATGCAGTGAGAAGATGAAGGAGGGTGAGACATTCTGAGAGGGGCTGGTGGTCAGACGGGGACCACAGCTTTATGCAATGCATTTCATGCCACCTGATCATGAAGAGCTGTGCTTTGGTCATCTGTGCCATGCTTCACTAAGAGCAGGTTTGGCTCTTGTAGTCAGTATGAGCACAGCATGCCTAGTTACTGTTCAGTGAAGGGCTTTCTGGGTGGAGAAGTTAACCAGGAATAAAATAAAAGGTGAATGGAGACCAGAGAGTGCATGTATCAGAGCAAGGGCAAGAGATAAGGGAGAGGAAATTGCATACAAAGTGAAGGATTTTGGAAATCATTGCTTGGGTTTTCTGGTACTCACAGAATGTATTGTTCTTTCTTCTTCTGTCTTCTAAGCATAGCAGTAGGTGGCAAGTACCTCTAGCAGCAAATATCTATTGGGGGTGTGAAATAAGCAAAATGAGTTACAAGTCTTTGGTTTCAAGTTTGTAATTGAATTGGATGTTCAGATGCATGACTGACTCGGTGTCGTACTGAATTAATTCTATCAGGTATTAGCATTCTTCTTTCCCCATCTCCTACTTCCACTCCCAGCACAGTCTAATTTAGGAAATTGTGAAATCTGATGTGAAATCCTCTTGTGTAATGCTCCTCAGCAAGACTGCAGCAACAGCGTCGCAAGGAAGATCTGTATTATACATGAATATTTGTACCTAATTTTAAGGACATTTAGCCAGTGGAAAGAAATAGTAGACTGACCTTAGTAACTGGAAGGTGGATTAGATCATGCAGTGGATATCCATTATTGCCAGTTGCCTGCTGGTGGAAAGCAGCTTTGAACCTGAACTTGTTCTCCCAAGGCCTGCTGACGTTAGGGAGTGGATACATGTACACAAGCCATTTCCCATTACGTGCACTGAGCCACAGCTAGAAACTTAAAATAAATAAAAAAACCTACAGGTGCTGCAAACCCCAGCTTTATGGAGTGTTATCTTCTATAGCTCCTGCTATCGGGAACCTGGAGCCGGGGGTTTGTTTAAGGAGCAACTAAAATTTCGGGCCAAAGACCTGCCTGGCATTTTGATCGAACAAGAATGCTCAGCTGGCAGTGCTGTGACAGGCAGGGCATCAAGCCCATTCGTGGCCAAGGCAGTGTGCTGTTGCCCAGGACGGCTGCTGGAGGTAGATGAGGGGTATTGCTGGAGAGCACAGTCTGCTTGAAAAGCACCAGCAGTACCTGGAGGAAGGCCAGTGTCTACAGAAATAGGTGAATGAAGTAGCCAGTCATGATTGCAGTCAGGCCTCGCTGAAGACTGTACTTGCCAAGGCCATAAAGTATGGAAATCTTCCCACCACCCGAGGCCCATCAAAAGGCTTTGTAATGCATTTTCTCTGTGTTTACTACACTATGCAGCATAGTCTAGTGCTGGCATTGGAGGACTGTGGCAGGCCTTCTGGACTGTTGGAAGGAATACTTTGGAAGTAAGAGGTATCCATGGCACGGGGAGGGGGTGCTCTACAACCTCTGCCAGTTTTCTTTGTTTCTCATGGATCAGAAGAGAGGGTGCTGCAGCTCATCCTCATGCAAGCATCGATTCTCCAAGACTACAAGTCTATACATCCCCACCACTTCTGACTCAGTGCAATGGAATTGAACACCAAACCCATTGTCTAATTGTTTATCCACTCCTTGTTCCTAAAGCTGAAACACTGAATAGAGGCAATTCTTTTAGCTCTGGCTTCATGCCTCGTAGCAAGCATATAATTCCTGCTATTTGCTTCAATTTTACTCTTGGCTGAAATGTGAACGTACAGCCCAGAGTTTTTTCACATTTCTTTTTCTCCCATAGGCCAGTCTCATTATGTAGGATCATATTCATTGGACTGGCATCAGGTGATTTTTTTGTTGTTCTGAATTGTGGAGGTATGCTCACCAGTTGCACTCATGATGTTTACATCTCAGTTATGTATGAGCTATACACAATGGAAATCATTACCTGTTAATAAAGCCTAAATTCTCAGCCTTTGGGCTGCTGCTGTTATATGAGGCTTTGCACAAGTAGAGGGGCATATGGAATGTTGTACTCCACAAACTTTATTTCCCACTATAGAAACTTGGTTCTTCTGTTACAGCCACTACAATGCAATGGTGGTTTTAGTGAATCTGACCCCTGAAAATTTGTGGGGGTCATGTTCATGGACTTTTGCTTGGCCAGAAAGTGCTTGGGATTTAAACTGTGGGTAGTATTTTGGAGTCGATTCTACTCCCCAGTGTGCAATATAAACCAGAAATGAAAGTAAAGCTGCTAAACCCAGCTCTAAGTGACGTGTTTTCACTTCTTCTTTTTTATTGCCAAAAGCTAGATGTGAATCTCATTCTTACCATCTCATTCTATGGCTTTGAGGGAAAGAAAATCTTAACTTCCAAATTGCTTGTGTAACACTCAGGCTCTTCTGTTACTTTTGCTGTTTATTTACAGTTGAGAATTTAAACAGTTGAGATATGAACTAAACTGCTTTCTGAGGCACTGTCCCACATTTGCTTTAAGTCCAGTGTTTCTACAGATCATCACGTGTGGCTCATGGGTCATTCATCTGTGTGGCAGGTTGGATCCTTTCAGGATGCCTCACACCTATGTGTTCTCTTCCCAAGGAAGGTGATTTTTTTTTTTCAAGATTTTTCACTAAATTGAAAGTGAAATGACAAACTAAGCCCAACTTTTGAAAAAGAATCAGGGTAAAGAGAGGTTCTGCTCATTTCAGGCCTTCTCCACTCCCCTCAAGCCAGCACCATGTATCCTCCAGTATAAGATCCTAATGATAAAGGATGCAAACTATTAGAAGGTTTGGTGGTTTTCTCTGAGAAAACATTTCAAAACCCTGTGACCTTCATCAGAGTTTTCCAAATTGCTTCCAGCTGCTGCCCATTTCAGGCTGCACGCTTGTATCTACCAGGCTTATGAACCCAAATATTAGACTAAGCTGTTATTTCTGCTTGGCTTTGATGAGATCATACCTGTATTTTGAGACTCACTGGGTTAGATTAACTTTATAAAGCGACTGACTAAATATCAGAGTGTAAAATGAGCAGTGATTACTTGGTGACTGTAGATACAGTCTGCACAAGGAGCTCTTCAGTTAGTGGTGGTGGTAGCAACTCTAATGGAGAGTAGGCTAAACTAACCTGCTTCTTGAAAGAGTAAACTCTCCTGTGAGGCTTGGTGCAGCTTCATTTGGGAAGGGGGCCAAGCACCAGCACCAGCAATTCAGCCTCTTGCGTGTTTATGGCCTAGTACTTGATGCAAACAGGGCACTTAATGAGGAAGAAGACCACCTCTTTCAGTAGATTTCCTCCTCTTCTTCCTTGCCCAAAATGTCCAAAACATTACCCTTGCTTGGGGAAAATGTTGTCCCTAATCTTCCCATTTAGCCATTGGCTGAACTTGCAGAGCCAGACTTGTAAATACACATAGTAGAACGCTTTTGAGAGAGTATATTGTGTTTTGCCACTAGTCAAACTTGTTGGAGGGTAATGGGGCGGAAGTGGTTACTAGACTTTTGAACTGGAGGCTTTTTATAGCTGTAAGAAGGTTACTTAAATACCAGCTAGACCCTCAGGTGACTTCTAATCTTTTTATTTCAGTAGTCAGTGACTAGAGCTGGGTGAGGAGGACACCAGCTGCAGTCACACTTGTTTTTCTGTTCTTGTGGTTTGTCTTCAGGGTTAGGCAATGTTTATTTCCCAGCACAACTGCTCAACAGCCTTCCTTTCAGAAGTGTCAACACATGCAAATATGTGTTTGAGGAATTGCTGCTACAGTACCTAATGGTTACTCTGCTTTATTGATTTATTTTTTAAGTTCAGTCACTTGTGTATTGTAGGTTAGAGACCAAAGAATTTCGCTGCAAGATACATGCAAACTTGGCTGTGTAGTTAGTCGTGTTGTCCTTTGTGGCTAAGCATGTATTGTACTCCTGTAGCCCTTAAGCAGCCTGCCACGATGCTGTGTTAAGACTAAAGATTTGTAAATGAGTGACTGTTAAAATTTCAACCCAGTGAGGCTTTCTCCAGCCTTGCTTTTCCTTAAAAACACAAAGCAGGGGAGGTTCACATCCCTGCAGAACAAAAGCATTTATTGTTCTAATACTTTCATTTTAAAGCTATCAGACTTCCTTGCGTAAAGGCAGACTTGAAGCTAATCTGTGTCTTTCAAGGGCCACTGCATGCTGCACTCCACATAAACAGTGAAATGTCTGTGACTGTCACTGTCTCCCACTACATTGGCTTTTCATTCACTTCACCATCAAACCCAAGTTTGATCTCCCTGGATAGCCCACGCTGACTCAAATGAGGCAAAGGATTTCAAGTTCTGGTTTTTCCAAAGCCCTTAGCGAGCTTGTTGCAGCCTGTCTCAGAGACGTCTTCCTGTATCTTTGCCTCCTGGATTCCTCATCTATTTTTAAGTCTCATGCTCTTTTCTGTGCCTATTTTAACTCTATTACTGTACTGTTTAACCCCTGTGGGATATGGAGATGGTGGGAAAGAAGCGGAATATTGAAAAAAACCCCAACAAAGCATTGGTTAATCTACCTACTCCCCCAAGTAATAGAAGAAATACTCAGCAAGGGTGTCATATTGTGTCTGTGTGTGTGTGCTAATGCCTAGGCAAAATACATAACTTGAGTTAGTGCCTGTGATTCAGGGTTTGCCCACAACTCTGAAGTGTTTTCCTCACAGGATATGTATTTGTTTGGGCTTGTTATGGGGATTCTTTTCCCTCAGTAGTATCAATTTGTGCAGTGCAAAAGTAAAAAATTCTCAGATCTTGGGTCTCTTTAAGTATGTTTTGTGCTGCCCTATGAACTAAACTGCTCAAACCTATGATGTTACCTTGTATTTCACCTTGACTCACTTTATCTCAAATCTGAAATAAGGCTGGAGAAATCTTTAGTAAGACTTCAGTCAGAGTTTTCAGATAGGAGACTGGAAACCAAAAGTTGCAAGTCAAACAATCCAGTTTGATTTTATATTTAGCAACTAGCTAACTCTCTAGTGACGTAACCTCTGCTGTGCAGAATCCTAATGACATCTCATTTGTGGGAGCTGGGAATTAGCATTTGTGGCAAAAAGGTCTTCTGAGTGTTTTCAGTAGCTCCAAACGACATTCTGCTTTTCTCTATGATTAAGTTTTGGGGCACAAGTATGAATTATGTTGATGTGTGGCTTCCTGCCTTGCAAACAGTGATTTCTTCCTAGTCCATACCTACGTAGCCAGGCAGTGTGGTAATGGAGTGAGAGGTTTGCTTGTAAGTTGTGCTGCCCAAGTATTTCCATGAGGATAAGGGTTTGCATTCCAGGTAGTAGTTGCTGGAGGTTTGATTGCACACATCCTCACTGCAGGTGCTGTCAGCAGTCTCTCTGCGGTAGTGCTTGCTTGCTGCTTTTGTGTACTTCAAGAAGTGGCCAACCCTCCTGCGTGGAGTGAAAGCTGTGATAGTACTGTCAGAACAGTAATGAAATTGTGATTTTTGTTTTGGATATTCAGTTTCCTTTTTAAATGACCTTAACACTGGAAGACTAACAGACTGCTTGGATCCAAAACTGCAGAAGAATTCAGCAGCGTGTCCTTATGGTGCCTCATGGATAATGTTTTCAGAATGGTTAAAACTCTTTCCTTCTTAAGAAACATTTTCTTAAACGTGCCTAAGCTTAAAATGCTATTTCCATTCATCTCTTTGCTTGAAGATGTGTCTTGTCTGTTATGTTACTTGAATCAGGAAATGAGCCACTGAAACAAAATCCTACTGAAGAGTATGGGCCGAGGTGCACCCCTTGCTCTGCGTAGGCTGACTGCCGTTGTTGATAGGAGGAGCAGCTGTTTCCAGAAGTACATGGCTTTGCCAGAATTGTCTGGATCCTAAAGCAAAAATACATGTATGTTATCTCCCAGAGTATCCCAGCCCACAGCTGAGGTCTGGACCACATCCAGAGGTGCAGACAGTACCTCTGCCTCCTGAGGCTTGGCTAGAATGGTGAATATGGTGACACCAGCACAGCCACCTATTTCTGAATGGCACAATGAACGAAGTTTGCATAAACTCCCATTTAAATAATGAATCTTCCCCACTGTTTAGCAGAAAGACTGAGCCACTTTCCTTGTATGCAGCCTGGTAATGACCCAGGTGGAACTGTCATACCGACAGCTCACGTCAGGATCACACACTGGGGAATTCTAACGGGGTGTGGTGGCAACTGGTGATCTGCACCCATGTTAAAGGACAGGCCGTGGTATTGCCTGCCTTGATACTGTCCCAGTCCTCCTTTAGTCCCTCTCCATCCCATGATCTACAGACTTTAGCCCTTTTCTCTTTTGTTTTCCTTCCCTTTTAAGGACTCTTCCCCTCTGTTACTGTTACCCATTCATACACATATGACTAAATAAGTTTACCAATCAAAATACCATGTTATCCCAAAGTAAAAAGGTTAAGTTTATCTCTGAATTTGTTTGGGCTAAGTAACTTATTTTGGTTTTTGACTTGCTTTGGACTTCCCTGTCTATTCCCTGTTGTGTTCACCGTGAATATGCAATCCATCTGCATGTGACTTTTCACACTGGGAACTTGGTGCATTGTTTTCAGCATGTACAATGGAGATTAAACCTTGGTGATGCATCTGAAAAGCATGTACATAGTTTCAAAAATGAAAGAAGCCTCTTAATTGAATTAGATGTTCCTCTGGAAACATCTTTATGAAAACAGGGGTGATCCATGGCTAGAAAGAATAACAGCATAACCTTTATGGCATATGTTTACATGCTTTGCACAACACTGTTTTGATGAAGCATTGTTCATAACTTGGCAAAGACCTCTTAAAGAACCTTGGCCAGAACAAACTGTGTTTTTACAAGAAAAACAACAGTTTTGGATACTTTCAAATTAAATGTGTGTGGCTCCAGACAGATGCTTGCTAACTCTCTTCTTGTATGTAGAGGACTGTATAGAGTAGCTTCTATATTTCCATTGTCCTGGTCCCTTGGGGTTTTGCACCATGTGGGTGCAAAGGTATATGTTCCTTCAAAATCTGGAAGTAGATTGTTCCTGCTCAGATGTGTATGATTATATGGCATGGAAAACTGGAAAATCAAGGGCATTGCTTCCATGGATGTAACTTGTCCGAAAATGACATTCATAAAATAGGCTTACCAAACCGTATTCCCTGCCATCAGAGTTTTCTAGCAAGTGTTGGGGGGTACAGGGTGGAACACTGTGGGGTTTTTTATAACTTCAAAAGCGTGCTTTAACTCTGAGTAGAGTTTGATCTGTACAAAGGGGGCTTTGGTGTGTAAAACCCACTAGGACAGAAGGCAGTGGCCATAGGCGTAGTGGAAACAGGTTACAGTGTATTTGGGTGCTGTCAAGGGCAAGATCCAGCCAGGAATCTGACAGAACAATGACTTTTAGTCCCACTAGGATTAAAAGAAACACACAAAAAACCCAACCAAAACCTCATGGTATTGGTAAATCTCGTGTAATTGTGCCACCCTGCAGTATAGCCAGTCAGCTAACCACTTGAAAGCCCGTGGAGCTGGCAATAGTTCTAGTAGCAGTTGTGGACTTGTGTGCCTGTATATGCTTACTGTAAAGGGTGTGGTGAGGTTGGACAATAAAACACAGCAAGGCAAAGGCTAGCATCGCTTACACACAGACAGAAACCCTTCTTTTCTTCCTGAAATGTGTGAGATAATTCCAAACGAGGAAATATTCCTCTGGGTGGCCGGAGAGTGCAGCTACAGAAAAAGAGCTGTTGATACAGGCTTAGATTTCAGGCTGAGCAGCGTGGTGATAGGAGCAGCAAGAAAATGAGGCAAAAGGTGCCATAATGAGTACAGACAAATTAGGGCATTTGATGTGAGACGGCAGGAGGTCTTATTTCTGTTGTGATTAAGTTAATTTCTCCAAAAATGTAACTATATTCCTGCTAGGTGTAAGGTAGCGAAGCACTCCTGATGCAAAAGATTTCCAGCTAGTGGGCACCCTGAGCTGGTTCTGTTCCCATGGGGCTGGGGTGAGCAGTTCCTGCCAGAACGCTGTGTCCAGGCCACCAAGGGAGGACTTAGGGAAACACAAATGTTGTGGGCTACATCATAAACTCAGTCTTCCAGCAAAGTTCAAGCCTGACTTCATTCAGTTAGGCTGAGGGCAAAGCCAGTAATTTCTGGTTAAGCCTGGGGCTAGTGCACCGGCTAGGGCGAGGGAGAGGTGGAACTGGGCAAGTAAGGTCGGTTCCTGCTAAGCCGTAGGTGCTTGGCTAAGCGGGACTCTGTAGTCCTGTCCACGGACTATGGAATGCTCCTCCTGCTGAAGTGCTGGGGCAGAAAACCAGCCCACAGAAACTTTTGCTTCTTGGTCTTCAGACACGTTGCTTTTTACGTGTCTGGCTGCTAGAAATGAGGGTGTAGGTGAAGCGCGGGTGCCGGCGGTCGCCGTTTCCGCCCGTCCTTGAGTTTGAGGCTTGGCCCCGGCAGAGGGCCTGGAATGCGGCTGGTGTTGAAGCAGCGAGGGCGCGAATGAGGAGCCGTCGGGGAGCCCAGCAGAGACAGCGAGGGCGGCCCGGCCCTGAGGAGGGCGCGGCGGGCCCCACCGCCGCAGCCCGAGGGC
>VZTM01016538.1:36741-62004 GCA_013400555.1 Jacana jacana
AAACATTTTTCGTAGTACACAAAATAATAATCAACTTAAAACATCAGTGCTCAAACATTTCTGTGGCATAGTGGTCCTGACTTAATCAAGTGGTTCCACTAAATTTGATGGGAGTATGTGTATAAGTTCACTTAAATTGATCAATCTTTAAGTGCATATTTCACTGCAAATATTTACTCTTCATAATGTATTGCATTTGAAGGTGAGAGTTTAGAAGCTTTGGGAACTCCAAAAGTTATTGACAGTCGTGGCTGAAAATACCTAATGAAAAAAACAACATAAAGAGAAGATTATAGTTGGGAGAAAACAATAAAAGGTCAGAATCTCACAGCTGATGGTAAAATGGGCCATATGTCCTTTTAGTTTTAATCCCCCTCTGGAGATAGCTAAAGATCTGTCTTGGACTCCTTTTTACACATGTTTAGTACCACAGAAGGAAGGGATACATTTTAACAGTATCTGTCAGAATTTAGCCTGTTTTACATAGACAAGAGAGATTTGGTGAAGAATCAATTTTTCTGGTAAGATTGGTGTGGGTTTTTTAGGTTTTGTTTGTTTGTTTTGTTTTTTTAAAGCTAGTTACACAACTTTGGAAAGGTTGGCCTCATACTGTGAGTTGTTGGGTTTTGGGTTTCTTTGGTGTATCTGAGACAGTAAATAGAATTGGATGGTTGTGTGAACAAGTTGTTTTACACCCATATAATCTTACCTCGACTAGAACTGTGTTATTTCATTTGTGGCTTCTCTGTGCTGCTGCAATTAAATAAAGTGGATGCTGTGTTCATTTAAATATTAGCGAGAAAGTAGTAGAATGTGTGAGGTTATCAATCACGTCGGCTTTAAAAAACCAAAACAGATGTGCCCCACATTCATCAAGGAACTGAACAATGCAGCTGCGACATGATGATAATGGGTATAGCTGTGAGTGTAGTTAGGTCTGATAGCAGTCTGTAACTCTTCCTTCAATTCTGTTGTTGTAAATCAGGACTAATTTGGGTTTGTTTTTTAGCTGAGGTCTTATATTGATCTGGTCTGATCAAAGGTAATGGAGAAGGCTTGTACTGTTTTTAGTGGGTAAGCAAGTAGTCATGTAATGAGAAAGTGAAGAACCAAGCTGCAAGTTGTGACAAAAAGGATTTTCCAAGTGTGAACTTAAGTAGTGTAAGGTTCCCATGAAGGCTTTAAATAAATGTTTTCTTAAATATGTTTTGTTCAAGAAAAACTTAGGCATTTTTTATAACACCTTTAAGAAAAATAAATAACTGATGAAAGTGAATGTGATCTGCAAGATATCTGCCATGTGCACTTCAAATTACCTGTCAAATATGCTTAGTTTTCTGCTCTTGAAGATATAATGATGTTTAGTTCACTCTGTCTGCTTGCATGTTCAAGATTCTATGGATAACAAATAGCGTTTAAAAATATAGTGCAGGAAATGACGATATATACTGCTGCCTCATTTAACAAGGAAATCATGATGGAGAAGTAAAATTATTTTACTCAGGTCTAAAATAATTTAGTAGCAGTACTGGCTTTGTGAGTGGGCATGTCTTGAACAACTGACTATGTGTTCTTTTTGATCTTTAAAGCTTACCCTTCTCCTGACTTATTTATTTTTTAGGGTGTGGATGGAAGCACAGCCGAAACAGAACCTGAGTGAATTTTGTGAATGCAAAAGGCTCGTCACTCCACTCTGACTGTCAATGAAGCAAGTTGCTTTTCTCTGTGCTGTGTTCGGAAGCACAGGCTGCCCCAGTAACTGAGGTCAGAACTGTTAAATATTAACTTTCCAAATAAGTGGGTAGGCCAATTTTTTTTGAGAAACGTAGGCTTGGGAACTGTTCTCTGGAAGTGACTCAGGCAATGTTCTCTTGGCACTAAGCAGTATTAGAGCTGGGGAATTTTATGTTTTCCTCGGCTGACTGGTCTTTGGCCTGCAGAAAAGAATTTACTCTGATTTCTGTATTCAAAATGCTCAGAATTTTCAGAATTTTTTCTTCCTGGTCTTTCCCAACAGTACAGCAGTTTAGCAATAGCTGTGCAGAGTATAGATTATTTTTAGCCTGGATTCCTAAGTCAGGGAGACCTAATGCAACCTCACTGTTTGTCTGTCTATGGCAGATTCCTCTGGCTGACTTTGGCTTGCTTTGACAGCAAAGCAGCGCCTGAAACTAGGCTAAACAGGCTAATAGGATGGAAGAGACCAAATAATTGCTTGAGAGGAAGTCTGTATCATAAGCCCCTGTACACTCAGTGAGGCTGTAAGCTACAAATCCGTAGAAAACTGTCTTCATTAGTGTCTGTGCCCATGAAGTTCGTTGATTGATTTAGATGTTATTTGGTGGCAGTCATCTGGAGCACAGCGCTTTCTTGAGTATGCTGAGTGCTACAAGAACTAAGAAGCTCTTCTGTTGTTTAAAATGGGAGATTTTCATGTAGAATTTGAAGTGTACTTGAACTACACTGAGAAAAGCAATGTTTTGTATCTACAAGTTTAAATTTTAACTTGACTGTTGGCCTGATTGCCCTTGGTGAGTCCAACGGAAACTGCTGTTAGTGACTAAACAGCTCATTCCAATAAGTGATAAGACACATGGGCAGGACTCTGTGTCGCCAGCCCTTGCTACCTGAGCAGTATTTGCAGTCTTTGGAAAGTTTCACAGAATCACAGAATGTCAGGGATTGGAAGGGACCTTGAAAGATCATCTAGTCCAATCCCCCTGCCAGAGCAGGAACACCTAGAGCACATCACAGAGGAACGTGTCCTACAAGGAGAATCTTTGGCACTGTGGGGCTTCCAGGAACATAATTTTTGACAGAGTCTGTGAGGAGTTGCCGTTTGTTATGTACAGCCTGGCTCTGTGATCCATTATATTCCTGCCACATATGGAAGTTACACTCTAGCATCTGAGTTTTAACACTAATTTATACCATGACATGTGCAATCTTAAAGATTGCCATCAGGATGAGATTCCCTGCTTGTTACATCACAAGGCCTCAGTATACTTTAGCTCTCAGTGGAGTTTGTAAAATCCTCTTCTGGCCCCAACACAGGGTGAATTTCACGTATGAATGCATTTTTTCAAAACTATATAAGCTCCTAGAAGTTCACTTAATATTTAGTGGGATTTTCAGAGTTTCAAATCTCACTCATCTTCAGGAAAGCAAATGGGACTAAGATATACAGTGACATTTTTTGAAGTGTTGTCTGCATCACCAGGCATCTGTTGAAAAAATACTTGAACAAATCCAGCTCCAAGTTTCCATTTATACTTGTCTTGGACGTTTGCCTTTGACTTTGGTGGGAATGGACAGTAAAAAGAGTCAGTAATTGGCATCTGATATTATTATTGCACAATGGTATTTTATGATGTATAGAGTAGTTGCCTACAGTAAGTGGTCTGTATAGTTTTTTTATTTGATATTAGGAAAAAGGTTTATATCACTGTTTTTATGAATTGTGGAAGAGTTCCTGTTGTGAAGGGATGTGTTTGTCCCCTCTACAGGCCTTCCATGTCTGTGGTGTTCAAACTACATTTTCTGGAAGACTACCCTGGGAGGAATAATGACATCTTCCCTCTCCTCCTGCTCTCCTCTCCCTGGAAAGAGTATTGTATTGTTTGTGAAACGTAAGTGCTCTGGGTGGCAACTGCAATCAACAGTGTGTGAGATGATGAATATTAACACTGATGTTTCAGAGCATTAAGCCATATTCTAAATATTTGAAAGTGAAATTAGTGTTGGGCCTCACACTGTCCCAGTGGTGACCACTGAAGAGTGGCTAAGCTGTCTGAGAAGTTTTTGGTGGAGGCAGCAGACTAAACCTCAAGGTGATCCCATTCTGCGGTTACCTCTTGGTCCCATCATGGACCTTCAGCTGTATCTCACTCCTGAGTGAAACAGCTTCAATTTCAGCTGAGGCACCAGGGCTGAGGAGTGCAGCTTTGGGTGTCACTGTGTTTATGTACCAAGATTACTGAGAAAGCAAGTAAGAATGCAGCTGCAAGCCGTTAAGCAGCATGCCATGGAAAAACAAAACCCAAAGTGTGTATGTGCATAAGGGGAATGTACCCAGTGTTTTGCACATTCCAGCAGAGGCCTCAGTAAAGGCTGGAATTTTAATTCTCATCTGACAACATTCCACAAAGACAACTTACATTCCCTTCCTGCTTCCCCTTCCCAAGAGATTAATTAAAAAATAAAAATACAAAATTTGGCTTATTATTTATTCTGCCTTGGCTCTCAAAGAACTGTTGGAGTGCCAGCACTTAGAAGAGATTAGCTGGGGTACTTTTGTTTAGTTCCTAATTTGGGTTCTCTGGGATTTGTTAGTATTACCTATTTTCATTCTTATTGTTGTTATTAGCAATGCAACTTCTTACATATTGTCGTTCTAAATCAGGATTAGAAACATCACCAGCTGCTTTGGTATCTCTGTGGGGACTCTTCAAGTTTCTTTTTGCTACACTCGTGGCCCCCTCAGGCACGTGTCTGTTGGTGTGGTAGAAGGCTGTCAGCAAGGCAGGAAAGAGGAGAGGCCGTGAGTCACGTAAACTTCTTAACAACACAATTAGAGTACAAAGCCCCACCTATCCCAGTAGGAACAAAGATCTTGATCTGCACAACACCTGCTGTACAGTATTTCTGTGTTTATTCCAGTTTCTTAGTTTGGAATACAAATGTGGGAAGTAGGGCAGTGCTTAAGGAATGCAAATGAAGGAAATGCTGGTTTTGGAGCTGAGATCCATGTGAGATCAAGAGAACCAGACTTTGTGTATGGTCATCTGTTCATTTCTGGGTTACAAGCTGTATACAAAAAGGTGTAAGAGTCTGTTTCCTCTGTGTAAGTGGGCCTGCCAGCATTCCTAATATCCCAGTTAAGCCACAGCTGATGGCTAAAATCATGTTAGCTAGTGTGTAGCTGAAATCATAAAGCAGTGAGACACCGCTTCAAATGAGGATGCTTTTTTTCCTCTTGTTCTAATTTTAGTAATTCGAATAATAGTCACAATTATAAAAACAATTTATTGCAATAGCTTCTGTTTAGGACTGTTGAACAAACACATCACCTTGGGAATCCAAGTGCCAATCTCATGTTTTTGAGAATGTCAGTTTTGACCCATACTCTGGCATAGCTGTAAAAAGCAGAGCTCAAGACCAACAAGCTAGGCAAGGGGAATATGGCTTAAACTTTTCCCCCTTTAGGATTCCAGACAGCTGCAGCAGCTAGGAACATTTACAGTACGTAGACAGTATCTCATGACTGACACAGGTCAGCAGTTGTGCCCTGTGGTCCTGCCCCTGGCAGACTCTTACACCCAAACTCATCAGGGTCCTCGGAAGGTTTGTCCGCCAGAGTTTGATACTGCTTGGGCTTCATTTGCAGTGAAGCAATCGGCTTTTATGGTAGCTATAAATCTCCTTATGTATTTTCCAGAAGTTAATGTAATAATATTAATAGTTTTAAGAGTCTCTGATTACCAGCTGTAAGTCTAATTTTCTAACAAGTTACTGCTAATGGTATTATTCTGGTTTCAGCAGTTTTCTTTGTCTCAGAGCCCCGAAGACCAGTGGGTTCTTAGCCAGAATTCTTCTTTTGGTCCTGTAAACTGTACTTAGGTAGCTTTGCACAAGCTACAACAGTAGCTTCTTCTTAATAATATTTATTGCTTTTCTTCATTTATTATTGTCTAGATTTTGGTACATCAATTGCTCTTACATTGCTGACAGGCTAATAGCATACAGTTCAAACAGATCAGCATCCACAACCTGGCTCAATTAATCAAGAGTTACATTACTCAGTGCAGCATTCCTTTCACTAGCTGATAGAATTTTGATTATATTAAAAATAAAATTCTCAAAACATTAAATTACCTGCAAATTAATTTGAAAAAACATCTCCAGGAGTCATTTGCACCGTTTGCTTCTGTGAAAAATAAAGTTAGGTGTCAGAACCTTCCTTTTCCTGGCTGTAGTCATAACAGTTACTGAGGCAAGTAGCATGTTGTTGGTTGGCCACGTATTCTTGCTCAGGACCTTCTAGCCTTTGTTGGCATAATTGCACTTTGCTAGTTACTGTCTAGGAATAAGATGAAGCAGCATGAAGAACAGGGCTATAGTCAGTTCTGTCCAGGGAGATGGCAATGCATCTTTTTGGATCATTTATCTGACTGAAGCTATTTATTACACAGTCTCAATTTTATTTAGGTAGAGGGAAATATTTTTAAATGCTGTTAGCTTCCATTTTCAGAGACTCACTTTAAACCAATACAAAAGGCCAATTTTGCAGCAGGATTTCTTCTTTCAGTTTATGATCTTTGATAAAGGCTCTGTGGAAGAGCAGATTAGATGCTGCCATTGCTTTGGGGACACATTGCACTGTTAGCCAACATCCTGAGATTACTGTAGCTGAGGATGCAGCCAAGGACCAAGAACTTTCAGAGAACATATTACTTCCCCATCAGCGGTGGAAGTTTTGTCTCATTCTGCAATAGAAAGATTGGGATCCCTTGCAAATCAGTGTATTAATCCTCTTTTCTCTCCCATAATCTGTGTATCCTTCTTGAGTCTTGTGGGGTGCCAGCCAGATGTGTTCTGACTGCTTTTCCTTTTTTGAGTTGCTACCAGATCGATCTAAATGAACTGTGTCACTTCACCTTCCTTTTAGGTAAAAATATATCCATGGTTTTGCAGTTTAGTAACATCTGGGACTGGTACAAGCTTATCCCTGGTAAACTGTGACTTTGACCATGGGGAAAAAAAGAAGTACAGAGCCGCCTTGCCTTCTCTGTGTCTGCCTTTATCTTCCATGCTTCTGTGAAAAAGGGATAAGCAGAATACTGATACAGGATCAGTGATTTAAAGTAGGAGAGCAGAGGAGAAACCGCCCGTCATTTTGCTCCAGGAGGAACAAACGGGGGAAGGGTATTTGATTTGCACAGAAGTTCTTAACCAGCTGGTACTGTTAATAAGGGCGTAATGACGAAATGGCCGTTGAGCTTTCCCGTGTATCAGGTGGCTTGCTAGCTCCATCTGCTGGAGCTGATCCTCTGGGGAAACTTGGCTCGACACAGGAAACTGGTAATAAAAAGCATGCCTAAAACAGACTCTGTGTGTGTCATCGGGACTGTGAGAAACCAGCTGGGAACATCCATCTCCAGAACGCATAAAATGTAAAAAAATAACTAAAGTTTGTTAATGGTTGCATTATTTATGACGTTTATAGTTACTTTAGGATGCACAGAACAGCCAAAACCAATTATGTTTAGACCAGTATACAGACCTGTATAAGGCTGTCTTTTACTTTGGCACGTACTACCATGCAGAAAATGAGACTCTGAAGATACTTGATTCAAGGCTGGTAATTACAAAGTAGATTAATGGTTTTCTAGTTATGGAAACTAAAGCACCTGTTCAGAGAAGGGCAGCGAAGCCCTGGAGCACAAGTCTTATGGGGAACGGCTCAGGGAACTGGGGATGTTCAGCCTGGAGAAATGGAGGCCGAGGGAAGACCTTCTTGCTCTCTGCAACTACGTGAAAGGAGGTTGTAGTGACAGGGAGTTCAGTCTCTTCTCCCAGGTAACAAGGGACAGAACAAGAAAAAACAGCCTGAAGTTGTGCTGAGGAGGTTTAGGAGGGATATTAGGAAAAATTTCTTCACTGAAAGGACCCTTAAGCATCGCAACAGGCTCCCCGGGGAAGTGGTGGAATCACCATCCCTGGAGGTAATTAAAAGACAGGTAAATGTGATGGTGAGGGACATGGTTTAGTGGTGGACTTGCAAGTGTTAGTGATCTTAAAGGTCCCTTCCAAGCTAGATGATTCTATGGTTATTTCAAAAGTGGCAGATCACAGAGTAATGTCAGTTGCAAGAAGTGTGCTATTCTGTGACTTTCAGACAAGAACTCATTGGCTACCACAGAGTAACATCTCATAGGCTTTGAGAACTTTTCCTACAACTGTCCTCTCACCTCTGTGGAAACTCACCTGCCAATTGAATTAATCTTTTTTTCTCTCAAAAAAAGCACAAGGCAAGGTTTACTTGCAAGGTAGCTTCCTATTGGACACTGTGTCCTGCAAAGATTGCTTTAAGTAATCCCATACCTACAACTAAGAATGTGATTTTTCTGGTGCAAGTGTTCAATATGTTTAAGAAAGTTTTTGTCCTTAACTGAATTCTTGTGAGACATCCTTTGGGGGGAAAAAAAGCAGAAAATAAAATAAAGGGGGGGGGGAACTGTAGTTCATGGGCATGGTGGTACTTTCCACTGAAAAAAGCCTTAGCTGCTGTTACAACCCACGTGTCTCTGTATCTAAGAACTCTTCAGTGTTCTAAAACAAGAGGGGAGGAATAGGGAAGCCATGGAAAAAATGGCTAAGATGAAAACAGGTTTTCTTTTCTTTCTCTTTTGTCATAGTTGCACAGATTGCTGCTTGGAATAGCTGGAGGAAAAGTTCTAAAGAATTCATTCGTGGCAGATGTATTCTGTAAGAGAACCATAAGGAATTTGAATGTCAGGGGAGTGTAAGTAGATTAACATTAGTACATAAAATTGCTGCACTATCTAATAGTTTTAACTTGGTAAAGTAAATAGTTGAATGCTACAGACTAACTGAAGGTGCTTCGTTGCAAGTTACAGGTTTTGCTGTATGGGCCCTCATAATGCTATAATTTTCTGGAAGATGTTAATACACCAGACTTACTGAAGTTAAAGAGAAATTTGAGGTTGATCAAAACGGGCTTAATAGTTCATGTATGTGTTTTCCACATGGAATTCTTTGTTTGCAGTCTATCATGCAGTTATGTTGCAATATTTAAATAATTATTTCTCATGTGTAATGAGATATTAGCCAGAAGAACCAGGCAGGGACCAAAGTCTCATAAATATCAAAGACAAACTGACTGAACCGTACACTGAAAAATGGAAATAGAAACCGATCAATCTGTTAAAAAAGGATGAGAGGAAAAGATGCAGAGAACTGTGAAGGCTTGGTCTAGCTGGAAGCATTATGATCCCCAACAGCTTATTAAAGGTTGAACTTAAGCAGGAATGTAAAGGCCTGTAGATGTGTTCAAGAAATCATTTTGTAGGAGCTCAAAATGAAAATAGTGAAGTTGTTAATGAAATGGAAAGCTTTACATGCTGCTTCTCTCCAGGGCTAGTTTCATGGGTAACTCATGTCACGTGGTGGTCTTGTGACTTCCAGAAGGCATCCTATCAATTCAGTCAAATGAGATACTATATTAAGTGAGGTGCTTAGTGGCCACTGAGATGGATAGGCAGGTGGTAGGCAGCCAGCTGTACATCCTATGGGGAAATGCAGTAGTTGAGGGGAGCACAGATTATTCAATGTCACCTGAAGCTAAATCCCACAATATAGTTTGTTTAAACAACTACTCCAGGCTGGTAGAAGTCAGCCTAAACCAAAAATGCCTCATCTAGGTTTTCACCAAAAGTTACCTGAGGTACCAAATTTCCTCTACAAAAGCACAAACAAGTTGTGACGCGCAAATTGCCATGTCTGTGCTCACATGTGCCTTGGAGAATGCCTTACTGAATAATGACATTCTCAGCTGTTTCAGGAGAGTTTCATTCTGATTACAGCTAGGATGCTAGGTGTGTGCTTCTTTTCAAAGTAGCAAGGAACACCAAACAACGTGTCTCCAATCAATACATTGCTGGTGTTCCTGCTGTAGATGGCAGCTGCAGGTGTTAACCGCTCTGAGGGTTTGTTCTGTTGTTTGGCCGTCAGCCTGGTTCTGAGTTACGGGGTTAGGAAAGATTAATTGGCCTACACCCAAAATTGAAAAATGAACACAAACACTCCTTTTTCTGACATGGCTTGGCCTTCTCCTCTTCTTATAATTGCTGTCATCTGGGGAGTAGTATCAGCCTGCTCCAGTCTGCTGTCACTGATTCTTCAAGTGACAGTTTGGCCTGTGAATGGAAAGGGTGTGTGTTCTTACTGTGTATTGGCTAATACTGGAAAAGTAAAACTTAACTACCTGCTTGCTTATTAGGCTTCATAGGCTACAGAGTAAGTAATTTGATCTTTTTACTCAAAGCTAAATTTTTAGAAACCCTTTACCATATCACTTTCATGATTACCTGTGACACAGCACTGTCACCTTGGGCAACCAGTAAGTCTCTAATAGGAATGAAGCCTGTAGTAGTCCATAGCAGCAAGCAGGCTTAGTTGAGGGAATTAGGAATTAGTCTTTTCTAATACCCTGAGCAGACGTTTGCACATGCTCTAGCAGAGCTAAAAGAACCTCTACATGCTAAGGGCTATGGGGAACACTTTAATTTTACACTGCTATCTTACTACATCTAACTAACATACATCCCAAGGATATGGTGCTTTCTTCAAGTCTGACAAGGTAGGTGCTTCTCATTTTTCTATTTTAAGGAAAACCATAAGGTAAATGAACAGATTGGGTGCAACTGAGAAAAGAAAGGTCGTCTTTTCTACCATTGTTTGAGTGGCCATTTGCGTGGGTCAAAGGTCTTTTGTAAAGCAGGATGCTAAAAAAGGCTCATTCTGCTTTTAGTGAGATGAGACCTGCCTGGGTTTTTCTCCCAAGCAGTGGTTATCTCTTCCAGTGTGTCCTCTGACACTTGAACTTTAATTCATCCTAAGTAGTTTAAATCTGAGCTGTTCTTTTAATACAATAACACTCTTATATTCCTGGAATATGTTCTCTAAGCAAAGACGTTCTCTAGCTTTCTTGTATCTTAAAGTAGCAGGGGATTATTTTTCATATCTTCCAAATGAACAATGGAAGGAAATTTTTTGCCATCTTGAAATGTGCTTGAGGAAAAAATGCAGAGGTACATATGTATCTTTGGATACATACTCGTTAAATACTTTATCAAAGTTCAGGTTTCTTTAGTACTTATTACACTTTTAGAAGAAAACATTGCTGATACAACGAACAGTCAAAGAAATAGAAGGTAAATGAGAAATGGCTGATGCTGCAAGCAAGATCCAAAGCAAAGATTTTATATTAACTAATTTTATCTAATTGGTGTTGTTTTAGTTGCACTGTCATGATTATCTCTTCAGTCCTCCTTGACCTGAAGCAGAGGGATAGATTTCTGAACATTGGCAGTTCACCTCACTTTACCAACCAAATCTCTGGAATCTAATATGGTCACACTTATTTTGAGATGAACACATATCAGAAAATCAAATTAGATCAATACAGTAGCTTTCCTTGTGCCTGTATTGATTCTGTGGCTACTGTAAAGAGCTTGGTGGTGAGTTTAGTCACCAGCTGGGCCTTGAGCATCTCAGATGAGAAAATGTCTTGCACCTCATTGCTTCTGAGAGGAGAGTTTGGGAGTTTCGTAGGACTGAATTGGTGCACAGCAGCAAGGAAGCACTAGTGAATATGGGGGAAGCAACTTCCTATTTATCAGCCAAACCAAAGAGAGCGTGATGGCAGCAATCAACCCTCAGTCTGTTATAATTATACCTGTTTTAGTTTCTGAGGACTCACTTTTTTGCTGGGTATTTTTGCAACCATGTGTGTCGTAAGTACATGCACACAGTTCTTTGCAGTCCTAGCTCCCATTTCCAGGGGTGTTAATGGGAAAGTCTTCAAAGTGCCTTTCCACTTGAAATTTCTTCTTAATTTTGCTGCAGAAATCTTGCTTGATATACAGTTTTCTGCCCACAATACCAATTTGAATGGTACCAGCATGTGCCTTCACCCTTCCCTCAGACCGCACAACTACGGTAATTAAAAGTTCAAAAGTTGTGGGCAAACAGTTCTTCTGACAATTCATCTTGCAAGGAAATCTTGGAAAATTGTGGGTTAAGCTAAGGAAGCAAGAGTCATGTGTGGTCAGGGTAAGTGTCTGCAAATGGAATCAATCAGGGATATAGTCATTAGGAGTAATTGCATATGTATGTGTTCAAATGGTTGCTTTCAGCCTTAGTTTCATTTCAAGCCAGTTGTCAGACTTCCATCACAACTAATTTAAAGCCTTTTGCATCAAGCTGAGGCCAAGTTTTCATCTTAAATACTAATGGTTCAAGCTGCCATCTCACCATGTTTCTTCCTTGTTCAGTTCAAGATTTTTTTTCATTCACAGTTGCAACTAGATGTGTCCTGATAAAGTAGGCCTTTAGTGTTCAGTTTCCTGAATAATCATCCTGTTAATGGATGCAAAAATACTACTGCCTTGAATGTCTTTTGTCTTTTTTTTTTAATACTAATATTTGTAGCAGAATCTTGTAGGAGTAGTGGATGGTGAGAAGGTAATGTACACTTACTTTCTCAGTGGACTTGAATAAAAACAAAAACCTTAAGCATGTGGTGGTACTGATTTAATTATTTTTGGTACGATCCCAGAAAGCTAAGACATGAAGCCTGTTGTGCTAGATACTGTACAAACACAGAACACAGGCTTGATTAATGCCTGCCCATGCAAAGAGCTAAATGGATTTATTTGACTGGATTTACATCACAGGTATGCAACCACATGATAATTGCATTATTTTCTCCTTTTGTTTGATTCTGTATCTGCTTATTCCCTACTAAAGCAAACATTAAAGTGTGTGTGTGCTGAGAATTCCTTGGCTGCAGTGAAACAACAACAGTTCTCTAATGTAACAGTAGGCCCCGTCCTGCAGATCCTGGAAAAGCCTCGCTCATATCGACTTCATTAAAGGTGGAATTCAGGCTACTGCTGGGGGCTGGCATAACGCCAGCCTACGCTTAACTCTCCCCAAAGTCCTCAAATATGCACTGCCTTTGTTTCTGAACTATGGACAGTTTTATGTGGGGAATTCAACACCTGTAGGGTACGTAGGATTTCGCCCAGAAAGCTGCAGTAATTTCTAAGGAACAAAGAAAAACAGCAGCGTGTTCTGTTGCACAGCACAAAACAGTATTTCTTGGTGGACTAAAATTTATTCTGGTAGTCAAGAAGTTTTCTTTATCTTCTGCCAAAGTAGTCTTGGACTTCATTCATTATTTATTAATTTGATCTAAAGACACTATCTGCTCATAAATTATTTCTTGAAGACCTTGTTTCATAGCACCTCTGTTGTCCTGTAGCACATGAAGATGAAATTTCTTGAGGCCACGTGGGGAAAGCTGCGTTGAGTAGAATAGTAACCAGGCATTTATTGATTTGCTATACGTACATGTATGTTTGCAAACACTAAGTGGATATGCTAATTTTAAATTTTACGCTTTTATCCCTGTTGAGCCAGGAGCTCTTTAAAAAGAGTATCAAAGTAGACCAGGTAGGTTAGTTAGGCAGCAGTAGTATGGTGGTGACCCAGAGACAGGCAGTTACTGTCCCACACAGGGACCTTACTGTTCCAGTGCTTCTGCAGTGGTGATTGTCCAGAGGTTTGTGCAGCCAATTTTAGTGCCTTCAGTAAAAAAGTGTCTTTGATGTCAGCTCAGCGTCGTGTTTTCTCAGGTGCCACTGTTCGCCGTGTTTTCTGGGGACATTGGGCCCTGATTGTTCCCAGGAGCAGAAAACCAAAGGCACGTGAGGAAACACTGCCAAACTGTGTTTTGTTTCTCTGTAAATTCCCCAGTCTCCCTCTTTCAGTCAGATGGTGATACTTTGATGAAAATGAAAAATAGAGATCCTGGAATAGGTTTTAATCAATAGAGGTGAAGGAGAGAAGGAAATGTACAAAAGGGTGTGAGCAGGCTGGGCTACAATGGCAGAATAGACAGCTGCTCAAGGTGTATGGGCTAGTAAATACATGGGCTAGAGAAGAAATGGGATGCATACACTAGAAACGAACTTCCTATGGGGAAGAAAATACACCCAGATGTACCTTATTCCCCAGATGAGGGGAAGAGATGCCATTACTCTTACTGATGGGGCAAGTAGTTAGTTTGATGATACTCAGCAGGGAACCAATGCCTGCTTTATCATGTGGCACTCTGGTGATCACTCTGCAAACCGACTGATGGCAGGAAAGCAGTGGGCTAGTACAACTGCACTTAAGTGAAGTCACCAGCTGCTGTATTCATGGGCAGAGAAGCACAGTGGGTTTGTCCCTTCTCAAGAGCTGCCACAGCTCAGAGCTTCCTGTTACTTGTGGTCTGGATTGACCATTTCTCTGTAAGCCATGGGAAGGCTGTCCTGCTGCCTTCAAGGCATCTTTATGCTAATGTGCAGAATTTCTCTCCTCTGGAAGGGGTCTGCACTGCTTTACTTAGACAAAAAGTTGACCCCCCAAATGTGAATTAGTAGATCCTGTAGGAGCCTTTTAGTATCACAGTGCCCCGCTGACTTGAACATACTTACTTATCATCAATTACACAATATAGTTCAAAAAGCTTTCTAAAGAGCTTTCCCTTTCTGAAGCCACCTCAAGCTCAGCGGTGCAGCAGTAAGTGTGCTAAACGTTCATGTAGCTGCAATCTAGGTGGTCTATTCCAGCAGATACCTATTTTACACTCCAGAGTTTTTCCCAGCTTAGTGAGTAAACATATAGTCTAAGCTGGCTGCAGAAAGATTAGTTTACTTCAGTGAGCTTAATCTATGACATAGATTAATCGTGATGTGATCCTATTACAGGAAGGTCAGGTGGAACTGTAGTTTTTGATTGTCTTGCTGTGCTCATTTGACTCTAGTGTATGTATTTTGGAGCAGTTTTTGTCTTTGTTGTTAGGAGGGAGAGGTGGCTTCCTGATGTGATCCCAGCTACTGAAACATTAGGAGGTTGACTGCAAAAGGAGAAAAAAAGAGAAGTCCTCGTTCCATTATATATCCCCTTATCAATGTCACTTGGTGAAATTTAGGAAGTAGCAAAGAAGCTCTACCATCTGTCGGATTTCTGGAGATGGGTGTGACATGAGTTGGTCAGCTGGAATGTATTACTGTGGTAAATGTTCTTAGCAGAAATGGAGAACCTGCAATGGAAGGAGCTGGTAAAGAGGTGTAATTGCTTCTGGGTAACGGGTCTGTCACAGACTTTCATTTGCCTCTCCCTGTAAGAGGGCATGGTGGGCTGCTGGCTGTCGGGTCTAGATGTGGTTGATAGTGCAGTGATCTGTAGCTGCCCAGAAGTTTTTTGTTTCTAAGTATTAACTTGGCACGTGTCAGCATTGAATGTGCTAATGTTGTAATCAGCAGATAAAAGGGAGGAGGTACTCCTGACAGGCTGTGAGCAAGGCTGCCTGGTGGTGTCTTTCTTTTGCATGAGCGCTGCAGCAACTCCTGTTGGCCGCCCCCAGAAAGTGAATAAAAATGTTATAGGTTTGCCTTATTCTTCTGCACAGATTGTCAGCAAAAAGCGCAGTTGCATTTTTATCTAGTGCTTGGTAGGCAGATGAGAGCAATTAATTTTTTTCTTAATTGGCTTCTTAAAATCTCCTTCCATTTAATTAGGTTTCACTGTTTTGGTGCATATTTCTTTTCTTACCTGGTGTTGACAGGTATTTGTGAAAACACTGCAATCAGAAAAAAGCCAGCATAACACTAAAGCTTACTGGAATGTCACAGGACTCAGTGAATTAAGCAATGAGAATAAGTAGGAACCAGCAATACACTGAGGAAACGCTGAAGTCTGCCAGACAAGACCATCTAAGAGATGCTGATTCATGGCTCACTGATATGTGCTAGATTACAGAGCTTTGTTAACTGGCTGCATCACCTGGGGTAGGTTAATTTAACTGAAATAGAGACCTTTAAGTGCTAGAGTTATAATGCAGAAGGAGGATCAAAGCTATTATATTTGTATTTCTCCTCCTTTGTTTCTCTTACTTCTGGTGATGTGTGAACTCTGAAATGAGATGTTTGGGTTAAAGTGAGCACCTCTGAAAGCTCAGCTGAGGTTTATCTTTCTACCCTTTTGGAAAGTTTCATTCATGTTGGCAAAGTGCTTTCAACATCTTGCAAAATTTTTGAACTCATTGCTGTGAAGAATGGGCTTGTCAATACAGTTGAGAATGTTCTTGTGAAAATGTAGGGATTGTTTGCTCAAGCACTTTGCAAATAATAATCCTACTTGTATCTGTCCAAGGACTCCAGGTGATTTTACAAGTACTAGGTAATTAAGAGTCTGCATAGGTTGTAAGATTGCTTCTTTTGATTAGATAGAGAAACCAAGGTACAAAAGATAGGGGGTGACATGCACATGGTCCCATAGAAAATCAGGGCCAAGAAGGGATTATCTGATTCTCACTTTACTTCTAAACCTGTTCAACACTTTATCTTTTATTTTTGAGCTAACTCATACTTCCTGTTGTCGTGTTCTTGCATCAAAATGTATTGCATGTGCACATTTCTAGGTCATCCCTGGATTACAGTTGCCATTATTACTAACTGCTCCAAATTTATTTTATGCATTTTATTTATTTTTCTCATTTGAAAATAATTTTCCACAATTAAAGCCAGCATGATTATGTACAATAATGGTACTTTACGGTTTAGGAAAGGTCACTGGCCAGTTGAATTCCTTTTCTTACAGAGAGGTTTTTAAACCTCTCCTGGACAGTTAATTGCAAATAAAGATGGGCATTTCAGCAATTGTGACCTTGCCCACATACTAATGTAATGTAAAAGGAATTAAATATTAGACATTTTAATGCTTGTCTTTCTTAAGGGGGGACAAACAAAACTGTATTAGAAAATCCTATTTCTTGCCTTGAGGGAAATATATGCTGCAGAATATCCACCAGATGGAGCTGGTGGTACTAACAAAAGTGTTACTTAGGGGTGAGACTCAAGTTGGCAAATGATGGAGGTGGGAAGGATTTACCACTTGAAGACAGAAAGTGGATGTGGCAGTGGTAATTATGTCTTTGGAATTTCACAGCAGAACTCAGTACTATGAATAAGAAGAGCTGGTATGTTAACAAAGGATCTAATGGAAGTCTGTCCTTCCCCCTTTTTAGAACTGATAGTAATTCAGTTACCTCACAACAAGAAGCAATTGCTTCCTCGGGAACGATGGAGTATGGCAGGAAGCCTTGTTTCATTATTTGGTATGTGGAATATGAGCAGAGTGCCAGAGCACCTGCTGCTCAGACCTTCTTTTACCCAGGCGGGAAGTGGGCTTTTGTCACCATTGTAGATGCTGTCTTGTGGTGGGAAACAGGAAAAAAGCTACCTCCTTCCAGAGTTACAGGCTTGGTCTTTCCATCCTCAGATCAGTGCCAGTCTGTGGGCTATAATCTACTGGTGCAGGCTTCGGTGCTTATTTGTATTTAAATTACTCATTATGTCTATGATTTAATTCTTCAGCTCTCTTTTATTTCACTATCCTCTGTATCAGCTAAATCAGCCTTTATTTTAGTTGCTGGTAGATACGGAAATGTTCTGGATCTATTTAACTAGCTTTGTTTGAGACCACAGTAAAAAAGTGAAACAAGTGGTACACTGAAATGATGACAATTTTTTGCCCAGTTGAAATGAAAAAGCAAACTCCTGCTACTGTCATCTGAGATCCTATCCTCATGGAAATATGTCAAAATCCCCTTTGCTTTTAAGATTGAGAGGCTGAAGCTGATTGCTGGCTGTGTTTATTCAGCACACATTAAAGTCACCTGGCATGGATCCCATTTTCAATGGGGAGCCATCATCAGTGGCAGTGGTTCTACTTCTGAAAACAGCCTGTTTTCCATTTTGGATCTAGGGTCAACCTGCTCACACCCAGAAGTGCCCAGTGTGCTCAGCGCAGTGGACTCTTGCTGCTCCCCTCTAGCTCCAGTTTGTTGTTGCAACAACAGGACTAGCATTCCATTTTATTGCAGAGCAAAACCTACTGTATTAACACACAGACAGTTTCAGCTAGCATAGGAGAGAAAACATTGAAAATTCTATTTCACAGGAAATATTTAAAGGCGTTTTATTTATCACATCTAATTGCTTGAGTATAAGCAGAGTGCTTAATAATGAAAATATAGGGAAAATGGAGAAAAGCTTGACCTAATTACTCAGGCAAACTGATCATCATGGTAATCCGGGGTGAATACTCTGTTAGTACTTTCTATCATTCATCACTCTAGGCTAAGAGGTATTTTAATTAACTCAAGTGTGTGCTGTGTCACATAAAAAATTCTGAGTCCAGTGGGAAGTCCTTGCTCAGGGTTGATGATGCACAGAAAATGGAGAAGGTAGCAGCGAAGCTTGACTGTTAAAATAATCACATAAAGTGCTGTGTAATCCGCTCTGTTATCTAATGTATTGTATTACTGTGGCTGTGAGGACTGGAAAGAGTGCTGGTTTTCTATCTATCTAAAAGGAAAATTACTTAGAAGTGTGCTGAGACTGCATGCACATCACTGTAATTAATTTGTTGTCATTATCCTTAAAGTAGATGGGAAATCCTAGACTGTTTTTAAAGACTTGGATTTATATAGTAACATAAGACAGTATGACTGAGCTGCTGGCAGACTTACATTGTTCCATACCAATTACTGAGCATCTCCAGCTCTGCATGGCCTGTATTCTCTGAACTGCTGACTGAAGTCAGGGCTTTATCACGCTCTTCCCAGCTGCTTCTCTTTAATTCTTTGCATACCACTAAAGGTGAGGGGACTAGGCATTCACCTGGTCCAAGGGTGACAGGTTGTTACCTGTGTTCTTTCAGAGTAACCAGGCAGATACAGGTCCTCCATTCATCAATTCTAGAGCTAAATTCTACCCATAGGAGCGGGAGGAGGTTAGTTATCTTGTTATAACAAGTCAGTCCTTTCCATTTGTAATTCATGCTCTATAATTTTGTGTATTAGGTTGCTGCCCAAGATCTGGTGAAGTTTGTCAGGGACAACTTGATACTATGTTGAACTGGGCTTTGAAGACAAATAAAATAGCAAATTGCTTTGCTTCTTACAGTGGACAGGAGCCCATGAATTCTCCATTTGTTGTTCACCCAGATGAGTTTCTAACCCACTAGTTATGCCATTGGCTACAGGAGTATTGTTCATAAGTACAACTTTTTTCTCCATAGAAGTACCTTCCATCGTTTTTGAAATCTTCTTTGGAAACATTCCTATTTTCCTCACAAAACTCCCTAGTTTTACTGAAAGTGTTACTTCGATGGAAACTCAGATTGTGCCTCCTTATTTCTTCTGCACAGTAATAACAAAATAGGGCAGCATGATTCTCTTTTTGGCTTTTTGGTTTTTGTTGTTTTTTTAATGGAAGATGGTTAATCAGTTTCACCAGTTCTGCTGCATTCTCAGGTTCATGGGAAACTAACTGGGCCTGGGTTTAGTTCTGCTAATATTTGCAAATTTCAAATGTCTGCCCTGTGACTTACATGAATTTATTCAATTGAGGATCTATTTCCATTTCTTATTTCAGTATGCAAATGCTTTAATGCTTTATTTATGTGGCTGATTGAAGAATTGATGAGTGAAACAGGTTTCAGTCAAAAGGTATTGGTTTATCAAAATTGAAATATTTAACAATAGCTGTGTTTTAGTAAACTTTAAAATAAATACTGCTGTCTTTAATAAGTTTGCAGAAGGAGAGGGACAAAAAGACAAAATTGTTCTAAGCCACGACTGCATTTCTGAGATAGGGATTGGTTAGTGCAGTTTTCTGAACTGGACTGTCTGAAGCAATGTGGTACATTTTGGAGAGAGCAGTTGATGGCAAAATATCCATATTCCTTATGCAAATTATTTGGAACTTTATTATTTGAACCCTACCAGTTTGGTAGCTAGTGCACAAGCCAGTAGAACCAAGCATTGTGAGAGCAGGGTTCTTTCCACTGTCTTGGCACTGTTCTGTAGCTATTCATGTGAAAGTTGAAGCAATAAATAGAGGTGGAGAAATAATTTACAATTATCTTTTTCCCCTCTTTTTGCCCACAAAACAATTTGAAAACTCTACAGTATTCAATCTTTGGTTCATTAGTGGAGCTGAAACAATAATTAGTTTGCTTTTATAAAAGTCCAGAGTAATGAAATGTTGCCATTTTGAACAACAAAACCAAGAGTGAAAGTTACAGCCAGCGCTTTGGGCTTTGCGCAGGTAAAACAGATTTATGCTAAGTGAAGGCCTGAATACCTGTAGCACCTTAGTATCCAAATTCAGTATTCAAACTGAACTACTTTTATTTTAAAAGAGGTTTGATTATTCTGCTTTAGTGTCCCTAAAGCAATTATTACCTATGTGCTCCCAGTTTTAGAGTTCTGGATTTATTTCCCTGTGTTTTAAACAAATGGAGTTAAGCAAATGGGTTTTCTTTCCATTTCCTTAGCTTGGAAGACCTGGCCATTAGCTGAATCCTAGAATGAGACAAGGAAGAGATTGGTCCTATTGCTCCCAAGCTGATTCTAAATGTGCCCCCAGGTCTTTCAGCTTGGTTGGAAGTTGAACATGTGATGGGATCCACTGTCCTGTTTTTGGCTGCAGCTCTTTGGTAGCAGCAGTAGGTTGTCATTATATCACTAGCTCTTTAATTATATTAGTAGGCAAATTGCACAGGAAGTAAATTACTGTACATGGGGGTGTGGCTTACAATATGCCCTCGAGGCCTGAATTTTCAAAAATACCCATTAACCATTTTTGCAGGCTCTACTCCCGAGGCAGGTTATGGAAATAAGATGACTGGCACGTGATTTGTTGTCTAGATGATCAGTACGGACTAATGTGTGACGGTGGTAACACAGGCAGCAGCTTACATGCCTACTGGCACAAACAAAGGTTTGTTCTTTACCTTTTGTCTTCTGTCCGTGTATCATAATCTGCTTAATTTCACTTAAACTGCTTTTTTCTTGCAAGTAAGGAAGAGAGGGGACAGGCAGTTGGTAAATAACACAGACTCTTGGAATGGATAAACAGACAATGCTGAAGTAAAAGTACCACAAAGTGACCTACAATCTTCCTCTGATTTTGTGTGGAATTGACTAAATGGAACTTCTTTTCTATGCCAGTTACATGCTGTTGGAGTTTTGTTGGGTAAAATGTTAAGTCTTTAATCCAATTATGCTTTTGCCTAGGTTACTACAAAATTGCTTTGAGGATATGTAGCTTACAGAAAACGAAGCTGACTTTCCTCACCCAGCAGACAGCGGACACCAGTGACCTCCAGTGTGCTCATTCTCATGGTAGGTAGCCAGCACTGAGCAATATTCTGTCTGTGCTTCATTTCAGAGATAGAAACTAAAGAATCCAGAACTTTTGGAGTATGTAATGGCTAAGACTTTTAACTGAGATGAACAGTAGCATACTGCAACGTCCAACTCAAGTGTGAGCTGTCAAAGGGAATTGAAGACCTGGTGCTCCCACTGTCAGGGGTTTTGTGCACGGGAAGTTTTAGAGTTCTGTAAAACTGGGGTCAAATTCTCCAAATGCTCTTCAAGCTCCGTATTGAAAAAGTATAAAGCTTTTTTTTTTTGCAAGTAAGAAATGCAAGCAAGAAATGCAATGTAAGTTACATACTGCCAAGGAAAATCATGATTTCATGAAGTGTTCAAGCTTCTTCAGATCTTGAAAATGTAAAACTTGTCTTTATGGATGTAGACCTCTGGAATTTTTTATTTGCCTGGTGTGATTTCTGTTCCTCCGTATAACTCTGTAAACTCACATATCATTTAGGTCTCATTCACATTAATAATAAGGCCAGAAATTATAGCCCTGAATATAATGTGTAAAAACAGCTCTTTAATCTGCATTTAATGTCTTCAACTGACCAAACATAGGGTTTGTTTAAAAATAAAAGAGAGAAAAGGCGATTTGGAAGCTTGTTTTAATAGAGCTCATGATAAAACCAGTTGCCCGATATTTGTGTAATTTTTGATCTCCCAGTGTCGGTCTCATCTTCTGGACCTCAGAACCCTTCTCTGTAGTTTGTTACTGAATTACTCCACCCTGCTGTCACACATTGCTACTTCCTGTTCTGCGTTTATGTTGGTAAATGCTGTATTTTTTGTCATTGGATTCTCTCTTCTTCCCTTCCCCCATACTTTCCTATCTTTGTTTTGAAGAATTTACAAATTTGAAAATACTCATAGCACAAATGGAGAACAACTCAAAAGAACAAGGTAAAATTTAAAACCCAATTCATTAGTTCTTCATAAAGAGAGGGGGAAAAAAACCTATAAAAAATCTTAAGGGAGGAAAGCAGTGGCTTTTTTTCTAAAAGTAATAGACTTTATAATGGCCTATGGTGTTGTAGTGAAGCGTTTTGTTTCTTTGGCTCATAATGAGACCTGGCAGTTGTTTCATAACTTTCTGTTCTTGATGTGGAAGTCGTGTACTGCTGCTGTGGTGTGTGTCCGCTTCATGACCGGTGCAGCTGAATGTCTGGGTGTGGGAGCGAAGAAAGCTGGAACACGTTTAATGTAAGGAAGTGAGAACAGGCAAGTCCAATGCCGTTAGGCCACTGAGAAGCCAGGATAACCAGACAGTAATAGTTCTTCAAATGTTAAATGTTTTTGGTTTTACAGTTTGATGTATGCAACGGTCTAAAATGAGGAGCATTTGTACTTATATTATATTTCTGGTTTCATGTTGTTCTTTCAAAAGTTAATCTCCTGCTGCAAAATTATCTGATTGGAAAGCAAAGCACTTCATCAGTAATCAGGAAACTTGTTGATCCTTTTCTTTACCTTGACTATAGAACGTTATCCAATTTTGTTCTGTTCCAGCTCATTTCAGATAGGCCCCCTGCCATCTGCTTTGAAGGCTATTGTGCACAACTAGGAGATCTTAGTTTGATTTTCTGCAGCTTTTTATAGCCATTACAGTAAGAGAAAAGCCGTTTGGAAGAGGCTGGGTTTTATTAAATAACTGAACTGGCTCTCTGAAGCTAGCCAACTTGTAGAGAGTATACAAACAGAATAGTAGGATTAAATCGTCTTGAAGAGTAATTTAGACATTTCCATTTGTTTGGGGGAGTAGCAGATTTATGCTGGCAGGAACAGAGTAACAGGTGCGTTTCTGAAGAGTTGAAAGACTTCAAAATCATGCTAGTTGCAGCACCATAGTGATTTCAGACAATCCTAATGTATGCTCATGTCCCTGCGCAGGAAAATTTCTGCTGAAGTGGCAGATGGATTTGGTTGGGGGGACATTTGTCTAGATGTTTTGGTAGCAAGCACAACATAACTAATTATGACTACCTTGGAATAAGCCTTTTTGGAATCGCATGTGTGCAGCATCGAGCACAATACCAGCAGCTCCTGTTCTTAGCCTAATTATTGAATACCCTTAATAGAATATAGGGTGGTTTTTTTAGTTAAACACATGACTTTTTAAATTTTTCTTACTGTATCAGAAATGTCAAAGGACACCAATGTACTTTTTTTTACGGAATATATTCCTTTAAGATATCCCATTTTAAAAAGATAAGTGCTTTTAGTTTTTGTTTATAATCCATTGTGAAAGAAACCCACATTTAGTTAACTGCAAAGTGAAGGAAGGTCTGATTCTACATGCCTTCAATTCTTTATACAGGTACAAGCCTATCTTACCCCAGTCTGTCTGTAAATGAAGTTCATGGGATACACACTATTGCTTTCCATATTTAGTTTGACCAACCAAAGTGGAAACGTTTCAGCTGACATGGGGGACTGTAGGTCAAAGCAATAAATTGATAATTTTATTTTTTTTTTAAGCTGACATCAGACATCTCTGATGTGATGTCATAGAATAGCTCTGACCATGAATAGTGAGAGCAATTTAAACCATTTCAGATTTTCTCTAGGCTGAAAGAGCTACAGCTGTCTTTAACCAATCTGTTCACTTGTTTAAAAGCACGTTGTGATAGGGTCTTTGAGCCACGCATCTTCCCATGGTGAACAGATGTTATCTTTCTGTCATGTGGTATCTATAGGATATATAGGTACTAATATCTCACAGAGTATGTTACTTGTTTGTACTTGGAAATGGACGCTCCCCACTCTTACCAGGGAGAGGGCTGTCAGGGACCATGAAGGTGATCTTGCAAATGCAGTGTGTCTGTTCACCACTTGCTCTTTTATGGGGATGTACGGGCTCGGGGTTTTCATCATCTAAGTTTGACCAATTTGGTTTTATTGCAAAACACTAAGGGTGATGGAGAGATATGTGCTTTCATGTCATGAATTGTTCAGTTTTAGAACCAATTTAAGGTTTTTTAACTTCCGTACTGTGCCAGATACTCATTTGTTGTCAACCGCATCCTGCTGCAAGAGATTACTACCCTTTCCTCCCCAGTGCTGACTTAAACCAGATGGTTACACAGATCTGATCTAGACCACTCAAACCATTGAAGCAGCTCAGCTGATGAAGTAGAAAACTCCAAAGTGAGACAAGAACCCTCAGTAACAATGTTTGTTTAAAAGATTTCCTAGTGTGAGACTGCATTCTTAAAACCACAAGCTTTTTTGGGAAATCAATTAAACTTGTGTTTCTAAATCATGGACCTGTTGAAATTGTCAGTATGGTGCATGTTTCTGTTCCCTTGGTGTAGTGGAAGCAGCCCATGACATGTCATATCAACACAGCAAGGACAAGAATGTCAGTGGAACTTGGTTGCCAGATTTTTCACTAACTGGGATTAGTGTTCAGCACTGATTGCTGGGAGCCATTCTTCTGGCTCTTGGATGTCTCCTGGGTATTGATGACTTGCAATGATAGGTGTGGTCCTTTAAATAAACCAAAAGCAGTTACAGAGAGCTCAGAGAAAAGTCTCATAATCACAGATCCAAAAGGACCAAGTTAATTAATTTCTTATTCACATTCTGCATGGTGCCTGGGAGAACAAGATTCGTAATCAGAATCTCTGCTTTCTGAAAGGCATGTCCACATTTTTGTCCTTTACCAAAATACTATTAGCNTTTAAATAAACCAAAAGCAGTTACAGAGAGCTCAGAGAAAAGTCTCATAATCACAGATCCAAAAGGACCAAGTTAATTAATTTCTTATTCACATTCTGCATGGTGCCTGGGAGAACAAGATTCGTAATCAGAATCTCTGCTTTCTGAAAGGCATGTCCACATTTTTGTCCTTTACCAAAATACTATTAGCAATCCCTTCTGAGTCATGCAGCCCATCATCCCTTCAGGAGTTGTGCTGTCNGGGGCTGAGGAAGAGAAACTGTAACCGAGCCTTGAATATTTGAAAATTGGAAGTTTTTAATTTTTATATTTCCTTGGCAGCATTCATGATGGATTTGTTTAAACAAAAATGTTTAGCACATGCTATTATCGGACTGTCTTTCAGGGGTTTTTCATAATTATCACATAAGATGCTAGATCAGGAGGGCATAATCTCAGCTCATTAAATCTGTCAGTGTTGACAGAAGTGACTGCTGTAATAGTTACCATTTGAGAACATC